>PNEQ01094724.1:0-35107 GCA_003012365.1 Medauroidea extradentata
TGTCGAGCATGGAAAGGTAAGATGTCGAGCATGGAAAGGTAAGATGTCGAGCATGGTAAGGTAAGATGTCGAGCATGGAAAGGTAAGATGTCGAGCATGGTAAGGTAAGATGTCGAGCATGGAAAGGTAAGATGTCGAGCATGGTAAGGTAAGATGTCGAGCATGGAAAGGTAAGATGTCGAGCATGGTAAGGTAAGATGTCGAGCATGGAAAGGTAAGATGTCGAGCATGGAAAGGTAAGATGTCGAGCATGGAAAGGTAAGATGTCGAGCATGGTAAGGTAAGATGTCGAGCATGGTAAGGTAAGATGTCGAGCATGGAAAGGTAAGATGTCGAGTGAAAGACTGGAACACTGAATCGTCGATAAAATCAGAACTACTCAACATAATTCGATGGGATTTTTTTTCGCCGAGTAGATATTCTATTAGTGGACGTTTATTTATATCGCTCTGAGCGGTATTATGTTTCGCTTTCAGGTAAAAAGTTATAAACTGTATTTATATGATAATATCCAGATCTCTGTAATACCTGAATGTTAAAAATACTCGCGTTTCGATTTGAAAATATATTTTACTCTCCAAAAACTTCTGTGCGAGTAGTTTACGGATATTAAAATTATTTTAAAATAAAACCGTAAACATTTTTCAATTCCAGTTATTATAGAGTCCTATATATTATCGTACTAAAACTTATAAAAAAAATACTGTTTTCATTTTTTTGGATTGCTGCTTTCAATCCCTTATTTTTGTAAATACCTTTTTTTAATTTTTTTTTTACTTTGAAAGCAAAGCATACTATCGCCCACTTCTATAAAAATAAAAGACCGCTAATACAATATCTACCCAGCAAAAAAAATCTCATCGGTTATGCTGAGTAGTTTAGATTTTATCGACAACTGAATGTTCCAGTAGTTCATTCGACAACTTACCTTTCTATACTCCTTAAGTAGAATACGACAGCTGATTCTGACATACACGTTACAGAACTCACGAATTATTCACTCTAGTTACAAATGATCACAGTGGTTGAATGATTGAAAACAATTGCTTTTTTGATACTAGATTAAAATCCATTGTTATCGCAGTTCATGTTCACTCTTTCATCGGAATATTTAGATTGAAGAGAATCGAGTTGGCTATGAACCTGTATATATCGCTTAGTTATCTGACAGCAGACTAGGCTGAAAGTTACTGTATGCTCGTCTTACTGCTTCTGTTAATAGACACTTTCGCATGATAGATAGAGGCAAGTTTCGCGTAGTGATTCTAGGTCAGGTTGAATGCCAATAAGGTATACTTCACTACTCCTTCTGTGATTATACGACACCTGTTTCAACACATCTTTGACGACTGCAAGCCAGTGATAAATAAGGCAACATGTTGTGGTGGTAACACGTGTTACGGTTAGAAGCCAATGGATATTTGACTTTGGCCAGTGTGTCTATAGGTCTGAGAAGTCTACGCTGTTGCCAGATTAATACGCGAAATACTCGTTCCTATAATAACAGCCCATTCCAACCAATGATGTAAGGTAAATTGTAAAATACTCACCACTATCCTAAAATGCAGGCACGCGCAGATACAATGGACCGGAGCCTACAGTGTTGTGGTGCGTGTTCGGGTAAATATAGGCCAGTTAATTCTAGTCTATCCCCAAAAATAACATGAAATATATAAGTCTCTAACAGTTATGCATTAGACATTCCAATACTTAAGAAGCAGGATTAAAATCATCAAACGTGAGACTAACTACAGCAGAGCTACAGTCAGTATGAGAAGACGTAATCATTCGGGCACACGAAGTCTTGTTTAGACATCAGATAGCGGATTACGCTTCTATTTAAATCACTGATACAATATTTTCCTTCTGCATATCAAACAATCATGTAACCTGTTCACCCAAAACTTGACTAATTGTGCCTCGTAACTGACGTTAAAGTTTACAACTAGATAACAGGTGGGACAAGTTTTCTTTGGTGTGTGTGTATAATATAAATAACATATAAATAACTAAATATATACACATGCGCCTGAGTTTCAGCTTACTTAAAAAAAAAAACTTTACTGTTTCATTTGCGAACATAACACGCCTATATAATATGATTGACGATCAACTGAATAAGATTACGTGTTGTTATTCAGCGCCTTCTTGTGACTGGAGGTTAACAGCCCGTTTTATTATTATTATTGTTATTATTATTATTTGCGTTTTGAAACGACGTGAGAAATTTTCGTTGCTAAGCATATGAGTTTTTTAATGTGCACCTAGGAGAATAAAATAGGAAGGATATTTTGCATATAGTAAGAAAATCTATAATAGTATATGTTACGAAATTAAGAGAATTATAAATGCATATTTTCGGGTAACATGGAATATTTTCTGATGTGTGTGTATGTGTGTTTTTATACATATATGCTGTGAGATTAAATCAAAACACTATTTAAAATTTAAGCGGTCGTTTCTTAATAATTTAAATTATAGAAAATTAAACCTTACTAGTTTGACAAAAAATATTTTATACTTTTTAACTGTCTCTCACATGCCAGGTTGACTATACCAAAACTTTGTCTCTCGCCTTTTCTAAGTGTGGCAGTCAATGAATGATGTATACATCCTACGTCTTCGTCTTTCTTTTAAACTGGAATATTGTTATAATTTCACAGATTATTTGAATAAACTATGTAATAGAAATTCTTTTCTATGTATTTTCTCTCGCTTATAATAAAATTGCTCAAACATATGTGTGTTTACACACACACACACACACACACACATATATATATATATATATACACACACATATATATATATATACACACACATGTACATAAATAATTTCACGGCTATATTGTTGTTCCGTATTTCACTTAAGCTATTACTGCTGTGCCTTTTATGTAACGTCCATTTAATAGTTTTAATAGTGCAAACTGATAAGCATGATAATAATTTTTTTAATCGTAGACGCTAGCTGAGGAAAAACCATATTTGTACTGAACTATATAGAATTCGCTCAAATTGTCAAAGTGCTTCATCGCGAGCGTCAGATTTTGAATTGAAAGTTACATAAGTTATTGAGTAAACTTTTGAAACTGTCTTTTTCATTAGTGAAATAGTATTGGCTATTGCTGCTTTACCTATTTTTTTCATGAACTTGCCAGTAACTGGTTCAGTTTCCCTCGTAGTAATTGTTGCGCTATTCATCTAAATGAAATAGTACTTTGTCCATTGCACTGCTAAAAGTAAAATTTGCATTATTTACCATACTCTATATTCGTTTTTCTCCCTCTCTCACTCCATTCTCTCTCTCTCTCTCTCTCTCTCTCTAGATTTTCATTTCAGTCGAACTTTTAATGTTCGTTTACTTCACCGCTGTTTTTATATTACAGGTAACAGTGCACTGCTCTACAATTGCCACGTTTTACAATGAAAATAAATCATCTTCCATTTAAACATAAAAACGAAATATAAATAGTTTTCCTGCAGCGCAGTAACCACAAATCATTATTATTCAAATTGTATTAAATTATGTTTTTATTATAAAACAGACTGGAGAGCTTGTGCTTTTAACTAAGCCAAGGCTTGAATAGGAGGATTATATCGGAAATACTGACATTGTAAAAACGTTACCAGAAAGGGAATTTGAAGGTTACTATAATATCATCCTGAATAAAACGTATTTGTGAAGTTTTAGTAGCCCCGAAGAATGTAATTTAAGTCTTGGTCCATTGCATTAAATTGGAACCCCAAAAAAATTCGTCACATTTACAGAAACACATGCTGAATCCTGAACAACTATTGCTGTAATACTTCTTGGCGAGGACAGTTAGGTATGTTCAATTTCAAGAAAAGGAAATTGTCATTAGTAAGTGACTCATAACGCTATGTCTTTTGGAGTAGTTGTTATAATACCTGAATATATAGTTTTCCGCCTGTACGATATCAGCCAAATCTGTTTTGAACTGTGTAGTAAACACAAGTTAAGACTTAAATTAAAAATTAAAAAAAAAAAAAAAACTACTCACGGGATACTAAATTTCAAATAAATCAGGCCAGTAGAATTGTTCACATTCACTTTAAAAAAAAACTAGAAAATAACTGATGATCTTTAAACGGCTGAACAGATTTTCT
Source organism: Medauroidea extradentata (assembly GCA_003012365.1). Taxonomy (NCBI): domain Eukaryota; kingdom Metazoa; phylum Arthropoda; class Insecta; order Phasmatodea; family Phasmatidae; genus Medauroidea; species Medauroidea extradentata. Next base: position 4,129 of record PNEQ01094724.1, read on the forward strand.
TGAATCATAGCTAATAACAATCTCGATCACGCCACCTTTCAAACAAAAAAAAAAAAACTTAATGAAAATAGGTTCAACATAAGAAATGTTTATGTATTCAGAATTTAAAAAGGCAAGAGAATCTTTGCACCGTAGAATTTTAAACATTTTCTGGATACTTAATGCTTATTATTTCTTTATAATATTAAAATTTCGTCAGGGAGCGTGAACTTTATTGTTCTTGCATGTGGATATAACTTACAAATATTGATATTTCAGTTTGAACAGCAACGCTGTGCTTATTATTGAAGTTACCATAATCCGGAATTATTCTTTACTACGGGAGAAACTTTTCACTGCAAAAACATGTATTTTCGTGTCGCGTCATGAAAGATAATTCCATGTTTTCTGAGTATAATAAAATACGTTTTTTAACACCCAGCATTTGCTGATTTTACTGCGTTAGATAACACAAATTCAACATTTTTAGCACATTAAATGTATCCGCAGTGCTGCACAGTTCAACGTTCTGATGCAAATTATCAATATTTTTTTATAAAATAAAAAATGCCAGAATTTCGGATGAGATTAATTTTTCTCTGTATTAGATATTATACTCAGGACTACGTTTGAAAGTCTGAACAAGAAACTGGTAAACATTCAACAAATAAATTGGCTACTGGTATTGATGAAGGCAGATTTTTAAAAATCAGGTTTCAGTAATATTCTACAACAGACAATTAATCTTATACGGACTGTTACGGCCAAATGTAAAAAAAAACTTAAAACAAAGATTTTTATGGAAAATGCATACATTAAAAAATTTAATGAGATTCGCTAGAGTTTAAAATGCAGTAAAAGATAACCAAAGAAGTGTAGTAAGTTAGTATTAAACAGGTAATGTCAGTCTTTTGATAATAATTTTACCAGTGAGATGTATTATTGTAGCATTATTTCTAGCAACGGACTAAATGGTACAAATTAATGTCGTTATAAATAGTTTACCAGAGACGAATCACAGTAGATATTTTTTAATGTATGTATATTAACTTACAAATTCTAATAATGTATTTTAAATATTGTTAGAACTAAGGATGTGCTGCCCTGTTTCTAGGGTTCTTACAATAATTATATTTTAAGCCTAAATTAGGCCAGATGAAAAAAATAAATCTGTTTGGAATTATGTTCAAAATGGTTTTCTTAAGTTGACGAATTTTTTCGAGCTAGTATATAGTATAATTTTAATAAAATTATGTAATAAAAATATATTTTATTTAATTGACTTATAAGTCAAAACTATATAACTTATTGCACACTGAAAAAAATATGTATTTGTCACCACAAAACAATTTTGTCATAATGGACCTTACCAATTTTTTTTTAGTGACCGCAAAAATGTTTTTGCTGTTGCCAGTAAAGTTTAGCATAGACTACTAAAATATTTTGTAACCAATACAACATTAATTCGTGCGGTCCATACTGACAAAACATTTTGTAACCACCACAAAACAGATTTTTCTGTGTCAGGATAAAATTAGTTCTCACGGCAAAAACCTTTTTAAACCAAACTGCCAGACGTATTTGAGGTATCTGCTATAGTTTAAGCTGAAAATATTAAATATCCTAAGATCAGTATATACAAGGGGAATGTACCTGTCACGCCATCTTAATTACAGACAACACGGGTCCTCTTCGCCGAAGGCAAATACCAACGTCTCCTGATCTGCTCAGTTATCTACAGCTGAGGGTAACACAAACAAAAACGGGTAAGAACATACACTGTGTTTCGTATAACTTCAGCAAATTTTGGAAGTTATGAGAGTACGTACAATATGTTTTATACTTTTGTGATGCTGTGTCGATCGATATTTTTAGATATTTTACTGGAGATGTCAATTTAACCGTACACAGGATTTTGCAAAACTTCGTGTCAGTATTTTGTATGAACGATCTTGACACATAGAGGAACCAAAAGTATTTCATGAACATATGTCAGAAAATGCACCAGTTCTACGTGAGGTATCAGTGCATAGCGTGTGAGCTGGATCGAGTCGCTGTGGCACGCCACCTCAGGTATTATTCACAAACACATACAAGACGAGTCGTATTTACTTGTACGGTAGGCATTGTCCACTTTATCATTATTAATTCCTCACTAACATCGTCCAGCTAGCTTGACATCCCCTAAGTCATGAGACCTCACTGTAAAAATATTTCTTAATATTATCGGAAGTAATTAACTCATACACAGTGTGGAACAGTTTCCGTACTTCAGCTTGTAAAGAGAGCATATGTTACCGTTGTTACTATACAAGTCTTGTAACACCAATATACACTTGACTGCTTCCGACAAATATATACGAACGATATATTTGACATTGGGGAATAATTTTACCAAGTAGATTTTTAGTGAAAATAATTATGCAACATTTTGTATCAATGCATAACGCTCACATCTGCACATCTGCTTCGTTGGTATTGGCAGAGTGTATTTGTGCAGAGAAGTAGTTCATTCGACTGAGCCAATGAGAATAAGGTTACTGCGACACCTCATATCTGTGATTAGCGGGTTGAACCTCAAGACGTTAAGAGTTAAAAACAGCCAATCACTGACCAAGAAGCACAGCTACAGATGTGCACATGCTCTAGATGTGAGCGTCGTTTCGCCAAATTACTGACACGCTATTTCGCAACATTCCGTAAACACAGCAATACTCGTCTAGAATTGTGACACACAGCAAGGACTATTAAGGGGTATGGAAAGTTAAGGTGTCGAGCGAACGACTGAAAGGATGCCTCCACTGTGAACAGAGTAATCACCGCCAAGGGTCAAGACACTCGTCAGCTTCGTAAGAATAAAATTGACTCGAATCTCCTCGAGGTCACAATCTGTGAACTATCGACTGTGATTCACACTGATGAAATGTGCGATTGATGGAGGAAGGTTTAAGGATCCCGCCTGATAGTGTCGTCGCACGCTGTGCAGAGCGTAGAACACCGGGCTTTACTAAAAAGAAATAACGTCATAAGTCAACATAGCTTCTATTTATGAATTTTAATATTAGGGACTTAGGATGATGGTGGTGTAAGACGTTTTTGTTAAGAGGGGCTTATTTCATTCATTTTAAAGAGTTCCATTACAATTTTTACAGTTTTTACTCAATTTTCGAAGCAAAATTCAAGTACCAAAAAAACTGATATTGTATTTTAAATGCAAAAACTATTAATAGTTTTTGTGAAAATTACTTTACGTGACTTACACAATTGTCATTCTAAGCCCCTCATACGTTTCAACGATTTTAATAATAATATACGTCCATAATCACATGTTGGATCCTGTATTTTCACGAGAAACTTCAACAGCACTTTAAACAAATATATATTTCTCAGCCAATTCAGATTACGCAAATAGAGAATTAAGTGTAAATGTATAATAAAAACAATACTTTGGATGAATTGCAAGTATGAACATTTTTGAATAAGATCTTGCAAACAAAATAAAGGGGATGTAACTTTGCACGTGGTAAAACTACACTTGCTTTGAACAAAGTAGAGGGAAATAAATTTATTAGCTAAATGTAGAAAATACATTTCTGTATCATCAGAAAAAAACGTACTGACGCATTAAGACTCGGTAGACATTTAAAGATTTTTCCATATGCCATTTTCCATGCTATAATGGTACAATTTTTATAGACGCGTATACAGTACATTTGCGCCCAAATCGTAACTATAAAATGACATTGCACAACAGAAATTTAATCACAGAATACCGTGATAAATAAATTATACTCACAATACTTTTTGCCAGTATTTTATGTAGGACAAATTTTTCTGGCAGTTGAAGAGTTTAAAATCAATACACAGGTCGGTGGATTTTCTGCCCAGGATAGTTAAACAGTAAACATAAATAAATAAAAAGGATACATAAGTAACGAAATGTTATTGAATTGTTATTATAGGGGTAATGGCAAAATTATATCTTATTAAAATAAACAAGTCCTTCAATTCATACGAGAAAAAATATGTACGGTACTTAATCTAAGTCATTCAGTAATACCCATAATAAAACGTCACGGCATATGATGAATAGTAAAGTAACGTGAGAGTCGTGTTTTGATAAAGCTAGAAAGTCAAACAAAGCAACACTAGGGTACAATTCTGACTACGATATAAACATGTGATAACGAAAATACCTACACAGTACACTTTTACACGAGATTGTGAGAGCGATTACTTGCCGCCCGTTGACCACCGTGGTAAACTACCTGCCCTGACTGGTACAGATAGTTCGTAGCGAACTAGACATTTCTAAAAACACCAGCTTTTTTTCCTTCTTTCATACCTTCACGAACAATTCCGCCTCATTGTCTATCGGGACTTAAATAATATTTCACTTTTTAACCTGATCAACTGACAGGTGTTACTTCTGTAGTAGTTTACAGTAAATACAGTGTATTGTGTAATATGTGTGTAACTATTCATCAAATAAGACATTTTACTGATACTTTATATTTTAAAAAACATCATAAACTCCATCTCAGATTCAAAACTAAAGAGTTCACTGAAAACGTAAGTTACGTTAGGTGCGTAGTGAAATTTCTATTGCGACTCATGTAAATGTGTTTGTGTTTTTAAAACGGAAGGGATTTTACCATATTCCCACAATAGTTTTAAATTGCATTTATATATCTACGTGTAAAACGTAACAGTTATTTAAATACGTGTTAGCGTTATTCGCTTTGAATATTCTTTTATATCGTTGAATTAGTTATCGATATGGATATGTAACAAACACAACGAATCTTTCACATTTGACTTGATATTATGTATAAAATGAATTATATATATTTTTTACCATAAGTGGATGTCATCAGAATTAAGTAGCACAACTATCAAGCGGTTTTAGTACTGACAATTACCACGAGCTTCCCTAGTTACTAGGTGTCGATTGGTGAAACTACATTAAATTTGTTTATAATTAATTTAATAAATTAAGTATATTTTTGTTAGACCATGTACAAAACAAAAATAAAAATATTCCACTTATCACCAGCTACTGATGATTAGAGAATTAATTATCACCTTATTAATGGGTCTTTAAGCTTGAATTCTTTTCACTTCGTCTTTCGTTTCTGTATTCAAAAGTGTTTCGTTCAGAAATAAAAACGAATTTTTTCTAAATATCTTTTTTTTTTTTTTTTTTTTTTTTAGAAAATTAATGTTTAAACAGAGGTTTAAATTTTAACTTCTGCAGTACAGCCGTATTTTAGAAAATTTCGTCTGTTGCTAGGGTCTCTGACACTAAAGAAACTTTGTTAGGTGATGTAAAATAATTTTTAACAGAATAGAACAATCAATTCCAGGACAATCGTTGGCACTTACTTTTGAAGTCATTCTTAGATATTGTACACTGGAAAAAAATAACATACAGTATGGTTCTAAAACTCAACAAATGCTAACTATTAGAACCGTTATATATCTGTTTTATAAATGTAAATTGCAGTTCATCCCTGTACGTCCCTAGCTATATAACGATTTCATTTGAACAAGTTTAGTTATGACAAAGAGAGAAATCGTCTTATTTTTAAAAAAAATACCAAGAACACAACGATATGCTAGAGATGGTAAAACAAACGTTTTCTTTAAAATATGCATTTAGATGATTGTTCGTAATGGTAGACAAAATTCTACATTCCTCAAAAATAATTTTACAATAAAAATATGGAAAAAAATTCAGTGTTATAATTTTTCCAGTGAATAATATATTTATAAATGGAACTTATAGAACTGGCTTATATGTAAACGTTTTAAAATAATTATCGAATTTGCCCCAGATTTAGGGTGAATCTAGCTATAGCAGGCTGCGCCTACGTTGGACGTATATGTGAAAAATTGCGCAATAATGGGAAAACACGGTAAATTAATTTTATTTTTCAGAGAGAGAGAGAGAGAGAGAGTTGTGAAATAAATATTTATTAATACATTTGGACAGTTCCTCAGATTTTCACGAGTTTTAAGTAGGTGTTGCTTATTTAGAGAGCAGTTAGGTTCGAGCCAAGAATACTTTACTACCAACTCCATAATAAACAGCCATACACGTACAGGCAATTCGTCAACTGATCGATAACCATCGTTGGCATGCGCGTCATATACCAGCCACCTTATAAGCTTAACTGCCCAGAGAGGCTAGGTTCACACAACGTTAGCTGTATGTCGACAGCATTAAATCATATCTTCCTTTGGTTTTTAAAATTATTTTATTGCTTTTCTGATTCCCAAATATCTGACATATTATTAAAATTTTAATTAACTGAGAAATATAATTCCATGTTGGAACTAAATTTGATCTACTTTACATATACTGAACTTCAAATAATTAATCAAATGTATACAGCATATTAAGACATCTAAATGCAAAAGTTAAGTTCCTAAAACTGTGTAAGGGATATAAAATTATTTCTAAGAAAGAGGCTACACAACTGCCTCAAAATTTCTCTCACTTTTAATTGCAATCTGACCATAAAATGCATACAACACGATCGAAGAATTTTTAAAATAACACGCAAAGTTAGATGAGGCATGGATCAAATAGGGAAGTACCTGACTTCTGATCACATAATTTAAGAAAATAGGAATCGAGTTTGGACTTTTCTCACTTGTGTAACGATACATATTTGTAACTTCGTAAAATTTCAGAAAAGTGACTAGCAGAGATTTTTTTTACTGCAAGTAGTGTACTCTTTTAACTTTTATGGTCTCTTAAAATACACCAAAATTAATTTCCCTACGTATTGAATACATTACTAATGAGATATTATAAACAATTCAAAACGCACAAACGTTCAGTTGGATGAATTACACACCTGATGGTTTTGTGAAATTGGACTGTTGGTACCCCGTCGTATAGGGTGTGCCCAGCATGTTCTGAGATTCTATACTGATCGCCTGAGTAACGGACAAGCACATAATCAGGATGAATCAAGATTCCAGTGAATTTTGTCGCTGCTATTGTTAATACCGAGTGCTGAACTATATGGTTTATTTTTCGTATTAATTTACAATATGAATTAAGTGAACTGTAATTTTTAATAATGATGATCCGAAATTTATTTTGACTAGTTAAGTAATTCGATGCAAGAAAAACGTAAGTTAAATTAAAATATATTTTAACCAATCAACTACCAAAACATTTTAAGAAAATATTTTTTTTTTCTGATTCAGGCAAGATCAATACTGTCGGCCTTTAAGCAACGCCTTAGCAAGCAAGGCAGACGATGACCTCTGCCACACCGGGATGAACGCATCGAGGTTCTCTGTTATCGATCTCATCCAGGCGGTTTCAAAAATCTTGAACGCGTGGGGAGGTAAAAGTGTTTGACTTTTTTCTTTCCCTTCGCCCCTGCCTGCGTATGCTCGACCGCGCCGCGTCGCGACATGGCGGGTTGTCGCCCCCAGAGGCCCGCAGGCGCAGCGGGAATGGCCATACCTTACATTCCTGAAGGACTGGCCTCGGATAGCTGGGGTGGTTGTCTAGAGGGTGGAGGGGGGTAGGAAGGGCCTAGAAACGCGCGCGTCGATCCATAACCGCCCTCACAATGCCACCTGCAAGCGGTATGCCTGACATAATCGTCCCTGCCAGTAAATACCCGCCACACCTCTCTATGCGTCACAGGGACATACCTGAGCCAGGAGAGAGAGACAGACAGAGAGACATTACTCGTGATTAAGGACCACACTTATCCAGGCGTTCGTTTGCGTCGCCGAGGAAATGTTGACATGGTTGATGTCTGCAAGTGGATGGAATGCATTTTCGGTTTTCATGTCTTCATAATACAGCTGATTAAGGAAGCACGAATCTTCTTTCGAATGAAAAGAACTGACCTTGGTGTACAGGCAGTAAAAATTGCCGCGCATTTATTAAATGGTAATATTTTTGGAGGTTTCACGTGGAGATTTCCTGCACGTCACGCAGATACAAAACTACAGTTTTTTTTTAATGTAATACACGTCACCAATTTAATTTCAGAATAGATTTTATGTAGTATTTATGTAAATAATTATTTGTTACATATGCAAGATGATGAATAATACTTGTCTGCTTTTGAAGTCACTGACGTTTGGTAATACCAATGGTTTTAGTTATTTGTCATTATTAGGCAGAAACGTTCCAAATTAAACAAAAAAAAAATAGTTACGCGAAAGTCAAAGTAAGATAAATAATTTTTAAATGAGCAGTATAGAGTATTCTTCTTTTTAATTGAAAAATTATATATAATTAGGCTATTTTATGGTAATGTATTAGTAAACGTTTACGAGATGACGAAACTACGTATGTACTTGAGTACAGGAAAAGATTATTTTTCCGTCGAAGTGTAACTGAAGCTATATTGTGGTGTAGTCTTTAAAGGGTTAACAATAAACAAGGTCTAACAGACTCGTGTGCTACTAGAACACGCTAGAAGCCGAGGGCGGACTGCAGAAAGCTCCAGCAACCCTCGCACACGCCAGCTAGAAACAAGCCAGTGGCGGGCTTTGAAATGCCGCCAAGGCTGTGTTGCACAGACCGCGCCCTCTCTAGTCGCGCGGCGACATCGTCTGAGAATGCTGCCAAATCCCGCTGCACGCTCGCCCCTAAGCTAAAAGTTTAGCACGGTTGGAGACTCTACTTGGCAACGTCTCCCGGCCAAGTACAGCACGTGCAGGTGAAGATACGCCCCTAGGAGGTCATCTTCGAGGTACAGTCCTTGGTGGCTCAGTCCTACCAACATTTTAGTAAGAGAGCACAACTATGTAAATTATATTGTTTTATTGACTCTTCTGAAATGCATAGTTCCCTCATCACATGAGACTATATAAAAATGTATCGCATTTCAGACGTAGTAGTTTTATTATTTCCTCTCCACCCGGTAAACCTTCATTTGAAGCCAAGCGTTTGCTTTGACGTGTCTAATTGAGCTACTCACATCACAGAAGGGATTAAAGTCAAGTTAGCTGAACAATAATATTTACAAGAGATTAAAAACTTTGCTGAATAGTAAATAATTCTTGCTTCTTACTTAATGTAAGTTTCAAGAAAAGGTATTTGTACGGTAGTAAAATTTTTTACAATACCTCTTTTCTTTTAGGGAAAAAAAGTTATTTCGTCGCATTACAGTTACAGTAGGTATTTATAAACACTGGTCCATAATAAAGGGCAATTAACTGTATCAAAAAATAATTGTTCTTTCAAACAATTTCTTACGTGACGTGTTTCTTTTTAAATCATTGTATATAAACTTAGCTCAATGATTGTACATGTTTATTGAAAATTGATTACCTGATTCGTCGCAGTTGAAAATACTTACTTCTCTCTATCTAACGCAGTTGGTGAAAAATTCTCAGGGTTCTTTACTTTTAACTAAACACGCTTAACTTTAATTGATCGTTTACCAACCACAGTTATTCTCAAATTGACGATGTGCTGTAACTGGTATGTTTTCATTCTACGTACGTTGAATGTTCACCCAATCACTCTGTCGCGATTAGTTAGTTGTAAACCATTCTATTGTGATGCTTTAGATATATCGTAAAAAATTGGTGTACGGCTGAAATGATTTGAATCGCCCGCCGATGAGGTAAAATGGCACGTGTATCAGTGGATCCATTTATTTTCATACAATGTCACTTTTTGGTAATGTTATTTATATCGACTTGAACTGTACCCTAACATGAACATTTGCATTTACATTAATTCGTTCAGTGCAAGAGACAATCATTAATGCATCGAGTGTCCAAAAGCGGCGTGTTCTGCCCACAATAAGGAAATAGCTACCCAAAAACGTTGTCGCAAAAGTGTTTTTTTTTTTTTTGCTAAATGTGTGCAATTACTACATTTTCGAAACATCTGTAAATATATTTACCGATCACACTTTTGTAAATAATAAATCATGTTTACGTCATTGGATACATATATTAATATTTTTTTAGGAGTACAGTATTTATTGTCTTACAACAAATTAGAGAGCGTTCATAAGGGGTACTAATATATTATCAGTTACATGAAATGGTGCCATAATTGCCGCTTTATTGATAGTTTCGAAACGGCCTAAGTATCATTTTATTCACTCATAACTGGATCCTTAGCTACGTTGGCAACGCAAAATTGTGCTGGACATTGTTACTTTTACCATGGAAGGTAAAAATGCATATCTAAGTGACTCGGTGAAATGATATTAAAGGACAAGAATGTGTACGTATTGTGTGTGTTAATCCCCACATTTACAAGAACAGACGATGATTAATGAACATTGACCAGATAAAGCACCGCTACTATATTACAGGTCTTACGACGTGCAGTGCAAGACGCGCGAACTGTATCATGTTGCTGTAGAACGCTGTATCGGAAACTGCTTATCGCCCAGGAAAAGGTAACTCGTCTGGTATGTAGCTGGCAATAATAGCTGCAAAGGCATCCCACAGTATAACGATCCAGTCGACATGATTTGCACTATACATCGTGTTCTGTGAACTGTAGTGCAGAAATGGTGCAGTTTCGGACCTACGTTCGTAAGACATTTACTGTCCCACTAGTTATGTGGATTTTTCCTCCAAAATAAATATTGACGTGAAATTTTGCGTCAGCCTATATATGTGTGTATGTATTGTTACAAAATGTATATTTTAAGTCATTATTATTTAAATGGTTGCTCATAAATTATTATTAATTGGAGGGTTTCACTCAGACAGTAGCTACACTGTGAGTTTATTTAGATATTATTTATGGTTAAATGACTAAGACAGTTATGGTTAAACAGGTATTTACTCTACTACAATGTCAGTTACTTAGAATACAAAATGGTTACAATGTGTTATATATTAAATTAGGACGGGAGCGCAATATTATTAATGATTATTAAATTATTAAGTTAAGTCGAGGGTTGCTGCCACATAATTAGATCTGACGACCTTACCGAAAGCTGGATTGATGAGGTAGAAGGCATCCCGACGGACGAGCACGTACCCGCCGGGACTCGACCCACGTGTCCCCGGCGGAGAACCGGACTGCTGTTGATCGGATGAGTGCTGGTGGACGACAGACCGACGGCAGACCTCGTTTACTTGGCAACAGCGCCATATATCGGCGTGCTTGTCCTCAATATTGCGCCACTACGAGGGGGATGAGGTGAGTTGCTGTCTTCCGTGGTTTCCCAACGCTGACCTGATTGCCGCTCGGACCTCTCGCTGTCCGACTTGCCAGGCAATATCACAACAGTATGTATGTATCAGTGTATATTACAATATACCTACATATGCATGCAGTATACAGTTTGCATTAAACAGTTTGCCTACATAACGAACGGTTCATATTGCAGACTGGATCATGTTGAGTAATCTCATTACTGCAGTCTTGTACATTGCACACTACTCCGCTACACTGAAAAAAAAATATAGTTGCAGGTACCATACTTCTGTTAAAATAGGGACAACAAAACAGTTTGGCTGTCGTTACTATTCCGAACAGTTCCTTCAACAATCTGTTTTGTAGAACAAACAAGAGGCCTTGTTGCTTTAACACACTAGATGGTAACTTCTACAAAACAGATTGTTGAAGGAACTTTCCAGCGTAGCACCGACAACCAAACTGGTTTGTTGTCCTTATTTTAACACAAGTATAGTACCTACAACTATACTCTGTTTTCAGTGTATGTCACTAACCCATAAACGATAGGAATAACCGTGAAAAAAACAACCCGCCCGCTATGAATCGTACGTCATACACGCGAACTGTAGTGCAAGAACGGTGCATTTTCGGACCTATGTCCATATAACATTCTTTGTTCATAATATGACACGCATTTTGACAACATTCAATATAAATGAAACAATGAGTAAAAAAATGTGCTACAGAAGTCGCATTAAATAAACTATTTAACATGTATGAGAAATAGCCTTTTTCTTTATTCTCGCCTCTTGAACAGCATAACACGTGTCCATTACGGTCCTACAGATCGACAAAACGTTGTTCACGTGAGAGATATAACCTATCTTGTGGCTGAGCGAGGTTGCGCAAAGGTAACATGTCGGACTAGCATTCGAAAGGACCAGGGTTGGATCCCCGGCTCCAGCCATCGTGGTTTCTGTTTTCAGAGGTCTCCTGAAATATCCCCAGGCGAATGCTGGGATGCTTCCTTAGCCAAGGTCATGGCCGACTCCTCCCCCAGCTCCTGCCGCATCTAACAACCTCGCTGTTGACGAGACGTTAAGCGCACTTACCTTACCTTTCCTAGCTCGTGAGTATTTGCAAACACCTGTAGTCATGATTCTAAGGTAGCTGCCTCACGAGGTCTCCCAATGATGCGCAGAGTTTCGGCCGACACAAGTTTACCGGTATTCGAAAACTACTCAACGTACGTAAGTGATGTTTACTTGTAAATTGCATTTAAAGGACGTGACGTGTGTTTACATTTGTTAAGTGTCCTCCATTAATCTCTAAAGCTGTTTTTTATCGTGCCATATAACTGCGTAAATGGGTGTTATTCTCTCTCTTAAAGGTATGAAAATCTTCTCGCAGAGTATTTTAATATGTATAGGCGTGTAAAATTGACCTTTGTCTTTAACGTTACGTCATATTATGATAGGCTCACTACTCAACGTCTCATAGAGCGAGTTGTAGGCGTGAAGATTACACGTTAGTTTATAGAATTGCGCCTATAGGTTAGGGTGAGGCAATATTCGCGTACTATATCATCTTTACCGCTTCTGAACTCATAGGCCACGAACGCGCAATAAAACGTTCATCCAAACATTAATTTTAAGTATGTGTATGTTAAGACGGTTATCTCTTATAAGAGACGTGGTGGTGTCATCCCTCTAAATCTGAATTAGTGAATATTCACTGATTCACGCCGATGGATGGAGCAATTATAACGAAATGAATCAGCGAGAAACCACTGTTAAATCTGTGACAATTCATTGATTCCGATAAAGCGTGCCAACATTCCACAAGTTAGTTAGTGAATGTCCACAGATTTTCCAGTAATGTTTCACTGATTCGATAAGTGAAAACTGTTCTTTGAAAACAATTGGAAAAATCGGTGAATATTCACTGATTCCCTTGTAAGATGTTGGCACTCTTGAAGGAAATCAGTCAATATTCACAATTTAAACAGTGACTACTTTCACTGATTCAAATTGTTGAAACTACTCCGTTGGTCAGTGTAATCAGTGAATATTCACTAACCCAGATTTAGAGTGTAGTCAAGATGTCCACTTTCAACAAACCTAACCCGGGCTCGATTAACGGATTGGTCACGGAAGATTTTCACGTGCGAGAAACTTAGCGGGCGTTGCGATAAATGAACAGGTTTTCTCAGAAAACTTCCATTTTCTCCACATTCTTATTCAATCACTGTTCTAAATACACCTCATATCATTCTCATCAAAGCTTAAGACCAAGCTTTCAAGGTAGAACAAACACCGCCATCTTGGACTCTAATAATTTTTGTTCGCAATTTTTTTTATTTATTTTAGTACGGCAGGGCATGATATAACGTATATTGGTGGACAATTTAAACGTAACATTTACGGAATCATTCAATAATTTTGACTTTGGGGCTGCAGAAGACTATTTTTAAATAAGTACATTTCTGCAATTTCACTAGTCAAGTTATGGATACTTCTAAACGGACTGTGTTTATGCTTGTTTTTGACAAAATCTATGATAGTCTAAAGATGCTGCTAACCGGCGAATATAAAGCTTCGTTACTTCTGCGCGCAAATCATTTAATTAGAAAGGTGATTTTTACTTTTTTTTTCACAAGACTTAAAATAGTGATAATGAAAATTCAATTGTGGGGCGTAATGCTTAATGTGCAACGTATATTTCTATCAGTGTATATTTAAAATACGGATGGTCCTTAAACAAAATACATCAATATGAATAGCTGCTTTGTGCTATTTTCAGGGGTCCGAAATTCACGAATCTAATATGTGAGCTGAATTGTTAAACTTATATAGACTCAGATTAAATTGTTCGATCGTTACTGTGATAAACATAAAAAATATGAACAATCGCAGTACGCAGATATGGAGGCACCTTCATAACAACGATTTCATAAAAGTTATATTTAAGGAATTTACTCTCCTCGATCAGTCAAATTCTACGGCTAATATAGCAGAATTTATAAAACGTAAGTTTTAACTAAAGTTATGTTAAAATTAACAAGCCCAGAGTACGGTGGATGTTCTATCATAAGCGCAGACCTAAATTTTTCCAGTCTACTTACCACGTAGTTCTGTATGAATACTTTTTAACACGTACTATTTAGGCGTCGAGGATAAGTGGTCTCTAACACCAGACATTTTGCGAAGGGAACTTTAATATTTACGTTGAAAAACGCCGCAGGGAAAGAAAGCTAGCGTTTGCCGAAGGGAAGAAATGTCAGTCCTTATTTTTCTTTTTTCTTTAGGCCTAATTGTGCGAGGCGGAGCTTCTGGAGCGAAATTTTCTATTTCTGTGCTCTGCCCTAAGCTTCTTAGAAACACTCTAGCCGAAGCTGAACTAGAAATAGCTTTGTTGCGTCTCCCCCGACATTCCGAAGCAATGACGAGTGTCAGCATGCATCTTTCTCTCTCCTTCGCTGTTCACTCTTTAACTCCATGCCTTTTTCTCTGTCTAGCCCCAGCGGTGCTGTCACGTCATGGTCGCCGTCGACGGGAGTGCTAGGGTTCGTTCTTCGGCGACCGACGACGCGGAATGGGCCGTTGATGTCGATCAATGCAAACACTCCAGGAGGCACGATGATGGTGGAGGTAGGGGAAGCGCAGACCATTACCCTGAGTTTCCGCATTGCGAAAATCTCCACCCACCGCACCCCTTCCTCCTCAACCAAGTCAACCCACTATTTCCCCCATCGGCTTAAGCCTCGCCACCAACCCTCCGTTCCTTTTTTTTTTTTTTTTTTTTTTGCTCGCAGCACCGGAAAAAAGGAGTGTCTGAATCAGGGGAAGGGATGTGGAAGTGATGGGGGAGACGCATCAATCCTGCACCCATTAAGTTGCGCGGACTCGTCAAATGGGGTACCCCTTGCGCCCCGCTTGATCGCGCCCGCGGGTTTCTTTCAAACATCCCGTTCGATGGTGCAGGGGGAAGGTGGTAAAGGGTATAGCCCCGTTTTACGGTGGATAGTAACGGTTTTCCCTCCCTTTACCCGGTCCTCCTGGGTAGGTTGGCCCCGACGCCCCCCGAAGTCGATAACGCGGCCTCGCGACCGTTAGATTTTACTGCTCACGCTCCGCGACGGGCCTTGCAGGAGATGTAGGGGGAGGAGGGAGAAGTTGGCCATGAAAATGACCCCCTGTACGCAGGGACTTCACCTGGAGTGGCCGTGCAGACTCTGTTGAAATACCGCTGCAGTCTGCCAAGTGAGACAGTTTGTTTATGAGTGTGTGAGTAGTGGGAAAACGTGGGTCTGTACCACCGGCCAAGTTTCTAGACTCGGAACAGATAGCGAAAATCTGAACACTACGCGAATACCTACATTGTTTGCTGGTATTTATGAAAAGGCTTAACGTGTGTATTATTTCTGTTACGAATATTACCCATGTCAGTTGATTTCAAATTACATTGACGCACCAGAATTTTACAACAAAATCTCATTTAAACATATGTGTGTGCACATAAGTAATATATTAAATATAAGTTAAAATTTTTATTTGCTCTTCATGGAAGAGGTGGAAATAAATAATCATACATATTGTTCATGTTAAAAATGAGCTCTTTTACAGTCGTCTTAACACAAAATATGAAAATGTATATAATTCATTGTAGCATCAGACGGGTATGTCGATTATAGCGAGAAAAGTTTAATGTTTGCTAGGCTTGCACGTAATGTATTCATTTCCCGAGTTTTTATCTTTCGTTACTGGTGAGTAACAATTTTACTGGGACAATGCTTCAACCGAATGTCTGTGATTCTTCAGTAAACAGGTAAACCGTGCCACATAACTGTCGTTTAATCAAACAAGTCGCAGGATGCTTCACCGATTCGGAGAATACACTGAATGGTTGGAGAATACGTTGGAAGAAAATATATAATTTTCTTAACATCTCTAAGAACCAGATTATTTTATTTTGAGATATGTAATGCATAAAACTAACCGTATTTACGGAATATTAATATTCTTGAAAATAATAAGCGGAAAAATGCCAAACAGACAGAATTTAAACCTTAAGTGGCTTCCCTAGTTAGGCTGTGTTTGTGTGTGTGAGGCAAGAGCGGTAAGACGTATGTAATGTATCATCGCCTCTCCGTGCAAGCCACTCAGATGGCGTGCAGTGCTTTACTTTTATAATTTTTCCTATGGGACTTAAATTGGTGACCACATTATATTATTTATGGGCAGCGTAGTTCTATGTCTAATGCTTGTTTCTATACTTGTGTTTTTCGTGCCCGATTGTTAATTTTCCAGATACGACAGTCAGAAAAAGCCATCATTGGCAGTTTATAGATATCAGAAAATAATTTTTATAATGAACATGACGAAATTTTAAAACTATAGCGACATAGTTTGAAATGTGTGTTCTTTTCGTAGATATGCTGATAA
The DNA here is from genome assembly GCA_003012365.1 of Medauroidea extradentata. Classification (NCBI taxonomy): domain Eukaryota; kingdom Metazoa; phylum Arthropoda; class Insecta; order Phasmatodea; family Phasmatidae; genus Medauroidea; species Medauroidea extradentata. The sequence goes on from PNEQ01094724.1 coordinate 20,695, forward strand.
CGTGCTTTAAATAGTTTCGTCAAATTAGTCGTAACTCGCTGCAACACGTTTGGAGAGCAGGTAGGGAGACCTCTTAAGCTAGAACTTTATACGTGAAAAGTGTTTGTAGGTCTACGTGTGTGTGTATATATATATATATATATACACACACTAGTATAAATATACGTGACTAATTTTTATAAGATGAATCACGCGCTTATAAAATATGTCATGCAGATAAGTGGAGCAGTACAGATAACGTTTAATGTCGTGCATGCACCTCTCACATTTTGCTCATTTCGGTTTAAATTTATTTACTTTATCTAAGGTTAATTCTACTACAGGTTAGAAAGAAAATGTGTTTTCTAATGGGAGACTTTGGCTCAGGGAAAATTTCTGCTGCTAATTCCGCTGCTATGATTTGTCAGTACAAGCATTTCTTTCTGGCAGTTACTGCGACTGGGGATAGCATTGGCGGACGGAGTTAACTCAGATAGTGTAGCAAGATCAGATTCGTAATCAACGCGATGCATAGTCGGGAATTTACCCTCTATGGCAGCGGACTATGTATGTACACATAGGCGAAATTGCACGGCCGGCGCATTCGATGCAAGTGCACGCGGCGTCTAATTGACTGCCCCATTGTTCCTTTAATGGGCCGTGATTTTGATTGGTTGCGCCATGCCGCCACATATTTCCTAGTATATCTGGGCGCCACCGAAATGAGACTATTTAGTTTCGGGCTCCTGATTTGCCAGTGGCCGCGCGCCACGCTGTTTTGATTCTAGCGTGGTTTACAAGTGGTTTAGGTAGAGATGGTTTATCGCGGGAAAACCTGACTGTTTGCTGGATTTCAACACACGTCCAGCTTACCAGAAGATTGCTGGTTTTAGCTTGTACTAAGTCCACGAGAACCCCGAGATTGTAATGTTTCATGCCTGTTAGTGGTAAGCGAACAGCTACGTTGTGTCAAAAGTATATCACCGAATCATACGTGTTGCAAGAAACTACAGTGTTTTCGAGGATATGATGGCACAAAAAACTTTCGCGATATACCATCCACCATCTCTAACCACCATCTCTAGGTATCGGTACAGACTGGTAAAATTCGCGGGTTCACTGACATGTAGGCTAGCCTCCAAGAACATGTGTGTATTCTAGCAGGCATTATCTGCTCACTGGCTGCTCTATGACGCAGTGATATGGGCCTGCATTAAGGGGCCCGCTAACATAGCACCTTAGCGGACGTTCGACCTCATGGACGTGGAGTTTCCCCCCACAAAAGCGGGATTCGGTCAACTCCTGTTGTGTAGGAGGTTGTCTCTCGCTCTCTCTGTTGTCCTTTCGGCTCGGTCTCGTGAATCCTTCAATTTTCCACAACACTGGCTGCATATTTGTGCAGGACACATATTACAAGAACATTTCCTCAAAATTTTCAGTTGTTACAAGGAACAAACAGTCACGGGATCGAAAGCTAAAGAATAGATCTACTAAGGTTAAATGGTTTTAAGTAAATATAACAAAAAATAACGGCACTACACAAGCCGGAAAAGGCACTAATATGGAGTGTTAAGGCCCTATTTTCTAATTACTTGAGAAACTGATAGAACTGAAACCATTTACCCTTAGTGTGATGTACCTTAATATCTTTTACATGTATAACACATAATCTCACGACTAATATTTTCTGTGAAAAAACGATTCTCCTGAACTTCTACATCACAGCTTTCATAGAAGGGAGGCGGGACCCCTTACGTTGCTTCTTTTCTACTCGGTAAGCGGTAAGTCACAGCCGATCGCGAAAGTGGCACGAACTTAAGAGTTGCTGAAATTCTGGTTTGTTTACAAAAGAAAACACGTGTTTGAAAGGACGTGGTTCACCTAAGTTTTCAGCGTCTTTTTTTATTTTAATATTTGTACCAGATAATTTTTTTTTATTTTAGACATAAATTGTGATTAAATCTTCCTCTTAGGAAATTTTTATATCTCTCATAGTTTTTGCGTAATGAGTCGTAAACGCAAAATTAGCATTTTACGGTTTTATGTACGCCACTAATACCAACTGACATACCAAACCGAAAAAATTCACAGTGTATAACTATGTTGTAAGCTATGATTTTACATATATTAAAAAAAATTAAATAAAAAAATGCTGAATTTTAAAATGAAAATTTAAAATTGTTTTTAAAAATACAAATATATATATATATATATATATATATATATATATATATATATATATATGTGTGTGTGTGTGTGTTTTTATATGTCTCTGCAGATACCTTGAAAGTCAATGGTTTGACTTCCTCTCTGAGAATATTAAAATTAAATTTCATATTTATAAGTAAATCACTCTAAAAACCTGATGACGTAATATCACCATGCATTATGTGTAGAGGCACTGAGAAATCGCGGAAAATGTTGACGTTGCTAGACTCCAATGTGTTTTGCATAACACTGAAGGTTTTCTTTCGCAATTTTACCATCATTTTTCTTGAGCATTGTGTATCTCTTTAATAGGTCCCGCTCAAAAACCTTTCAAACAGAACGTGTGCAATTCGTCATAAAGTTGTTCTAACAAGTTACAAATTGCATAATCTAAGAGTAGTAGGATAAAGATTCTACACGTTATTGTAGACTATATATACTTAATATTTTCGCGATTTTCCAGTATGTTTAATCATCATTATTTTAATTTAATAACAATACAATATATTTTAATTGGAGTTAATCTTACTCCAGAAGTACAAGTAATTTTATCATAATATTGGACGTTTGACATTTGCATGCAGAAAGTCTTATTCCCTGAAAAGCCACCTGATGGGGCTTTATCACAACCTCTTCCCCCTTCCAATTTTTAGTAACTGTTGCTTTTAATTTTGTTTTCAAATTCATTCACATTTGTTTTGTTTTATTGCGTGTTTTCAGTGATTTAAAATGTATTTGTTCGCGATGGCCAATTGTCACAATAAGTGTTTGTTAGTTATTCACCTCCATTGCATAAATCATTCGAATTCTAAAGCAACACGAAAGTTTTTTGTTTTCCTTTAGATAGTCGATATTCCTGCATGCTTTTTTTTTTTTTGCAAAATTAAAAAAAGTGTTTCATGAAGCAGTTTGTTTAATTTATTTAATTGGTGAAATGAAACGAATTTTTACCGCAGATTAACAAAATAGTTTCAAGAATCTCTTAAGTATTCTTTTACATTTGAAACCTACAGCCTTTTAAATAGTTAGTTTTTCGTATCCAGATACGTAAAAGACTGGTGTTTAAATACTGACTACGAGTGGTAATTTATAAGTGTATAAAAAATAAATTTAATTTGTTAATTATTAAAGAGCTAAAAAAAACTGAAATAGGATATTTACCAACATTTACATTGTTTTAGATGTTTTACAATTAATCTAGAAATAAATAATTGAAAAGAATAATGAGTTGTACTTGTATACAGTGGCACTATATTCTGTGATAAGTTGGCTTTTAGAAGCAAAAATTATTTATTTTCACTGCATGTATTGAACAGTTGTTTGCTCTAATCCTGATACAGTCACTATGTGTAGTGCTCAAAAATTTTAATAGCATTTGTTTGTGTTTTATGATCATCTCTTTGTGCTGTCACCGTGGAGGTGTATGGTCAAGCCTCCCACCACAGGGATCCGGGTTAGATTACCAGACAAGTCTCTCGGTTTGTTGCACATGAGGAACGGAGCGGACGTTACTGTCGGCCGGCGGGTTATTCTAGAAGTATACCCATTCAGAAGTATGTCGCTCTCTGAAATGATTTTCCCTCGTTGTTTCTCCTCACACCGCATGTACCAAGGCCCATTCGGCCGACTGTGGTTTTACTGATAGCTTTACTGGGTTAATTTATGACCGAGATAACTTACGGTTTTACTAGTATGCGCCTGTTGTGGCTAACTGCTGGCAACAAGACATTTGGTATACAAGCTATCGCACACTTACGTAACACTGATGATGGAACACTTGTGACTGGCTGTGGGTATACTGCTGATGTTTCGGAAGTGGCTTTCCAGCTGCAATTAAGCAGTGGCTACGCATCAGTAAACCAGCCAGTGACGGCATGCTACGTGTGTTTGGTGTATGGCACGAGACCAATGGCCCACGCATGGTTTTTATCAGGGTAAACTTACCATATAGAGTGATATACCTTAATATCGTGATACACCATGTTGTAGACTTCAAAAAACTGGGAAAGATCTGTACACTGAGTTAACTTGGTTACCAGCAAAAAGTAGGCATTTGTAGTTTTGCAATAGGTTACCAACGTATTGCGTATAAGGTCACAATTTAAATGTTTAACATATTTCTGGTACTGAAGTCCGAAGCCTTAGTATAACGAAGAAATGTAGTTTTACCTAATATTTACTATCTCTACGACTGGATTTATTTACTACTTGATGCGTGGTTCTAAAAGTGGTATTTTTCAAAGTTATATATATTGTCGACTGTTTGAACATGTGAGATTTCTGAGGTCCATGACATTGTGTGCTTATTGCATTACAGTTCTATGCTGTGGGTTTATAACGTACTAATGGTCCTTCATCACACACATTACTTTAGACTTATTCTAATATAACACGTAGCGTACGTACAAATAAAAAATAAACTGAGTATGGATCGAAGTATCCACATCCTCACTTAGCATATACGTAATTACGTGATTCATTTGATCAACTTTCTACTTCACATGTATGTACGCTAAGCTGTGGTTTCACATACAGTTTCAAGTGGTAGTAAGAATGTAAGACATCGTTTGACTTTACTAATGTTCTCAATGTTTTTTATGTTGTTTGTACCTACCAAAATTATTTTTGTGTGGTCATATATTGTCAACATTTTGTTAAACCAAGAATAATATTCGGACACATATTGCCGTGCATTCATTACTAAACATTAAAAGTGCGTACGTGTGTGCGTTTAGTGTTATAGTCCGTTAACTTTCATCATATTTATTCCATCGGTAATATTAAGCCAGACCCTTATCCCTGAACTGGTTACTACTTCACACGGACATCTGAAAGATTGAAAAAATACAAGGGACAAGAAATTCTTATATTTGGTTCTTGAATGCTGTCTGCCGGAACAAAGACGACAAAGAAATGTTATAAAGTAGGGCTTCTTCTGTAATGCCACGTGAATTATATATTTTACAATGAATCTTCTGCAATAGGAACGTAATGATTCATGTTATTTTACAGGGAAATATTTTTAAGCAGTCTTGCAATGGGAAACGATCACGCAGTAACAACTACTGCAGACAATTACAAGTAAACATGTACCAAATAGAACGTCATTTTAACACAGCGCCCAAAATGTATTCCCATGTAACGAATCTGAGAGCGCAAGATTCTAAGGGTAAACAAATCGTTGATTTCTCTCTGTTTTTCACTTAGAGCTTTCATACGCTGGTCATACTAAAACCTATACTTATTTAATTTAATGCATTGACGTTGATTTTTTGTATATGTACGTATATAAACATATGCATATATATACACCTATAACACGCAAGTAGTAATTAATAGTGGCCAAATAAGCTGGTATTAGTAAACGTCAGTCCAGGTGTAGGAAAATGGTCATGTTGACATTGCACAATTTATACATCTACTTAATCTGCTGTCATTCAGAATTATATTAAACATCTGTCAAGCTACAAATACAAGGGTAAGTTTTACTTCCACGACGAGGTTTTCACACGACAGTCAATATTCCCGGAATGGATGTAGTTTCTGTCTGGCCGTGGTGTGAAACAGTGGGTGGTGGACCAGCATGCACTACTTCCGAGCGATGTGGGTAAGGGGGTAGAGGGTTGCGACGTTAATAATAAGCAATAATTACGTGGTAGGTCGCAGTGGTGGAGGGTGGTGGGGAAGTTGCAGCAACTATCGCGTGCTGCGCCCTCTTGTTTATCCGCAGTGGCACTGACGTCACAGAGAGATGGAGCAACCCCCCTCCCACGCCAAACACACTCTTCCCTAGCTTGGTTTCTCCCCTAACCCCTGGCCACATTTCACGGGCCGGCGGTTTTAATTGCAGCGGCCAGCGGGCAAGTCGGTCCGAGGGGCATACCACCACCGGTTGCGCGCGCGGCGTTTGTTTCCTGCCCCCTTGCACACACACCTACACACACGCGCGTACACCCCCTCCCAGCACGCCCCTTGACAGACTGCAACCTGCCTCGACCGACCGTCTGGCTTGTCCGTGGTCGCCGCTCTGGGCTGGTTGTGCTACCGTCACCCTGGGCGTCCCCTCTATCCCCCCGACCACGCCGGACACGGCTGACTGGCGGGTTGCAGCAGACACCAGGGGCTTTGGTGGCGCTCCATTAAAAAATCTGCCTTGCTAGCGACTATCTCACTATTGACATTGCGGAGGAAGGGAAAAGTGAAAAAAAATACTCCTTTTTTTTTAATCTCAAAATCAATTTATGAAAAAAAAAAATGTTTACAATTTTATAGGTTCTCCAAAAATGATAATTCCATTATTCAACTACAGCTATAGAAATGTGTTGTAAATAGATTTGAAACCTTCTACCCACTTCTGTTTGTCTCTTGTTCAAATATGTGCCATTTAATATTATTTTAAAAGTTCTTTTAGCTATTAAATAATTATATAAGTATCGTACATCACAGAACATAATTTTCCGTTTCTGTTGCAATACACCAGCATCAACCAAAATATATAATCAGATATATCTATTTAGATACCGATAGTCATAATATTTAATTCACGGGTATTTAGATAAAAGTTATATAGTTGATGACACTCGATAAGAGGTTTGGTATAAGTTAAGTTTATTAATGATAGTAAATAACTTTTTGTAACACTATATTGCGTTGTCAAATTCAAATACCATGATAAAATAGTATTTTATTGTATTCATAAATAAAGTGTCCGTGTTTTTATAACATATTCTATTGAAAATGTCAATGGGTAAAGAAGCCATTATTTTTATTTCATACAAACATTTGCAAAAACGTTAATTCGGGTATTCATATTTCCTAAACTGATATTCGAGATATCTGATAATGGATTTTACCAACATATTTAAATCGTCTCCACGAGGAACATGAAAAATCTGCTTGTAACGTACATTGGTAAAACGTAATACTGAAATGATTATAGCGAACACACGTCTAAACAGTCTCTATATCCGAGCAGCAATTTTGATTATCCGGGTCGGAAAATATATTCTCAATCGTTGACAATCAAAATGTATATTTCTGTGACGTAAAATAGAATAAGCATTCATAACGCTTCCTTAAATACAGGTCGTTACATGCCGCTACTTGCTATGTCTATATTCAGAGCGAACTTTAAACGTTCACAGACCAAGTGAACCACGGCGTAAGCACAGAACGGACAAGTATACAGAAGCTAAAATGAACGGAAATACTTTTGACTTAAGCGTTCGTGGACGGTAATTATCGACACGAGTTTCACAAAGTGTAAGTTGGGAATGATAGGCTCCCGAGTGCATTGGAACGTTATTTATCGGCCAGGTTGCATACTACCGTGAATGTCAGTAGCTGGTAAACGACGAACAACTTTCCCTGATATTGCTAACTCAGTACGTCGTAATTTCGTGTATGTAATTCCAGGTATTTTATGACGTCACGTTAATGAAATGATATTGAACCTACAAAAGCATTCCTAAATGAAATGACAATATACCAATATTTCAAAAAATTACCTGAAAACTAAAACGGATGAATTTTATATATATATATATATATATATATATATATATATATATATATATATATATGCACACACACACACACCTTCGAATATCAAATACTTTGAAAACTTGAAAATCTCACTCTAATGATTATTGCTTTTAACTACTAATCGGCAAGAAGACGGATTGCAGATGTATGAAACGAAAAAGTGATCAATTTGTGTGGTCGGTAAAATTAAGTACAGTCCGCTTCAGTTTATCTGTCGGACACATGAAATAATCTAAGCTGTAATCAAAGAGATGGATTGGAGGCTGGGAGAAATTTGTTAATGCAATGTGTAATAAGGAAAACGCAATTATTCTTTGTCCTTTACACATCTATTTCTCAAAACAACAAATCTGAACTTTTAAAATGGTGTAAAATTTGAGATAATTTTATACCCAAATTAAATAGCAAGCATTAAAAGTTCTATCTAGCGCAAGGTACAGTACATTTACTGTCACGAAAATTCGTATCAATAAATATAATTTACTGACAATTATTTCTTGTATGTATGTCCAAAACCTTTTTTAAGTAGAAAATATTTCTCAAACAGTTATACATGACTTAATATATAAATGTTCAGAATTATTTTTTGTTTCGTTGTTTGTTTATTTTGTGTTACGAAACATGAATTAATTTCAAAACCCTTTTGGGGAAATAAAGTGTTTAATTTTAAATTTGTTGCAAATAATGTTAAATGCAAAGCATGCGAGTAGAAAAGCTTATATCCACATTTTATATTGCTTCGATCTTAACCTTTCGCTTCCAGACTCCTAATAACGGAGCATTTGAATGATAACTTAATTCTCATGAATGAAAAATAAAACAACAGTGTCTACCTCTCTTAAAAATGAAAAAACTATTTTTTCTACTAAACAATAGTTTTGATTGAGGTATAACGTCACTAACAATTAATTTTAATTTTTTTTTTATTTTTGTGTGCGTTATATATATATATATATATATATATATATATATAGGTGTGTGTGTGTGTACATATACATATATATTTTTTTCTTGTTCATTTTTCGTTATTTGTCATCCAACACAGGTTTGATCAGCAAAAACATGAGCAATGGCGTACGTCCACAAACCAATAAATTCTAATTGTAAACTCCCAATGCAACAAACATTTAAAAATCTTATCAAGTAGGTACTGCACAATGTGTAGTAGAGCGTAAAACTAATTACTGTAGATTGCAGTCGCCGGTCAGGTACGGTGAGGTGGGATATGACAGCATAGAATTCAGGTCAAGGCAGTATACGCAACGCTGCACTGCGGGTATCATATGCAAGTCACCGCCCTAAGACAAGGCTGCGCTGCGGGTGGCATATTGAGCTCGACCTCAGGGGCCGGCTGTCTCACTTTCTCCTGCAGGTAGGCGCGCGCCGCGGGTAGCATATGTCAGTATATCCCAGGGGCAGGAGGGTAGAAGACGTAGTCGGTGGGTTTATTAGACAGAGGCGGCGCGCATGCGCTTCCATAAACAGCGCTCTCCACGGGAGAAGACCTTGTTTTTAATAAAGTCATAAACAAAGGGTCTGGGCTCGTCTTGGCACAGCAGGTGCTACAGCGGGTGTTTCTTACTGCAGAAGGGTGGCGGAGCCAACATGCTCTTGGTGTGTAGACACAGCACTGTCGTGAGCTTTACAAAACTTCGTTACCTTGTCACATTGCAGTAATATTGTTGTACTTCACCAGTGAGCTAATAGTCAATATATCAAAGATAACATTCACCCTTGGACAAAACACTTCTCCGTTGTATAATAACGCACAGATGCGATAGATGGCTGAAGTTTTTATGTACAGTATTGATGCACATTAACTGTCTTAATTCTGTTGGGAACTATTCCTAAACTACTCATTCTGAGTACTTTCCACATGTTTGAAACACTTCAGGAGTAAAAGCCCTTCAGAAACAATGTGCATGCCTTTTGCGCACGATTTTATATTACCAGGTTGGCTTTGTATTTGAATTCCGTACTCTATGCTCCATGCGTCGTAACTTCATTTTACTCACATGCAGTTCCAATTTCATAGAATGTTTTGAAATACTCGTCCATTAATCAGGTTCGAAATGTAAAGAATATAAAATATTTGTAAACTGCATAATGTTGATGCCTTCTCTACAGTTTTTTTTACGAACAAGAACAAATCTATATCTCGCACATGGTTTACTCTTACCCGTTGGACTCAAAACATATAGTTATATACAATTCCTGACATGTCTGTCTTAATAATTAAATTTCTTGTTCCAGGTCAAGACGTTTAACAGTTGATACCTGTAATCTTAGGTTTATGTTTTTCTCATAAATTTGAATAGAGAGAGAGAGGGTTTTACGAATTGGACATAAAATGAGCACAAGTTATTATTTAATTAACTTTCTTCGAATTTTTACGACGTGTTGTTTGTTAAAGTTAAGCGAAATGCAGTCACTCGAGTAGGGTAATCACTTTCTTTTTCTGTTTTATCTCATTTAAAAATAATGAAGATATTAACCTAGCAAACCATTTCAAAACCATGTAAAACTTTAATGTGTGCTGTGTGCCGTAAATATTAATGTATTTACATGTATTGAAGCTATTGAAAGAAAACCTATATATCTGAGATTGTAGGGACAGCTAATCTTATCACTAGCAGAACTTATTCTATATGATTATTATTTAACTTGCTCGGATTAATAACACCCACAACCTCTGCGGGCTAATGCGGCATACAAGTCAGACCACACGCTTCACACTTCAGCACCCGGGTTCGAAACCCAGTGAAATATTTTTTTTTGTTTGTTTGTATCACAGCGAACGTTATCGGTTGTCTGTGCATTTGCTTGTGGCATTCCCGTCTCGCCCACTTAATACGCACAAGCACTAGCTAAAATGCCCAACCAACAGTCGACGCTGCTAACAAACATTTCTACAGCTTGTATCATAGAATTGTATGTGGCTATGTACACTTGGCAGTCCGACTATGTAGTAGAAAACGACGATTTCCTTGGCGCAGATATAAAAACATTTACTTGTAAGTGTTAGCTTGTAAAGAAATATTATTTTACAGGGGAAAAAAACCTCTTGCCGTTTGATTTCACTAGGTGCTCTCGTTTCTCTGCCTTTGCCTTTTCGTTGCTCCATACTAACCTAACATTACCCTCACCGGCATTAATTCCGCGAGTCCCTCATTACGATGGTTTATGAGAATATATTTATTTTATTTTAAAAAGGGATCACGTACGGTAAAAGCGTAAAACAGATTTGTAGAAAACAAATTGTTTTATTAAATCAAATGTTGTTTAGGATTTTAAAATAATATCCTAATAAACTTCGCAAACATGGACCCGAAGTCTAAAAAGCTTACCAAAATGTCTCTAGTCCACTTTCCGTCACCCCCCCCCCCCACTTTTTTTTCTCTCTTGAGTAAGAAGGTCGTATTTTCGGACTCATGTTTTCACAAAACCTGAGAAGAGATATCGTCTTGGTTTTGCCGAGTGAATGGATGTAGTTGAGGGCGCAATGAACTGTCTAGGAAGTTTCCAAACCTCTTGTCACGGGGATCATAAACTGATGGATGCAAGGTGAGTTGGGTCATAATTCACCTGTGTCTTCGCACATACAAGTGTCGACATGACTTCCTCCACGCGCTCACGTTCCAAGGAAACTCGCCGACGTGCGATGAGTCATCGTCTCCTGGTCGCGTCCCAGACGTGTCGACGCGAAAAGTCTTTTATCAGCCGCCTGGACCACAACTCCACATTTCTTCTCCCTACCACTGTGCGGAGAGAGTATAATAAATGCCAGACTTATCTCCTGAAGCATTACGTTCTTCTCAAGCCTCCCCTTTCCACCCACAACCTTCTCCCACAGTCCGAGCAACCTCCAACCTCTCAGACATTTCTTTCCATGTCTTCTTCCCTTTCTTGGCAAAGTGCCTTTTTCTCCCTTTCGTCTCCCAAACTTTCCCGCGTCCTACCGCATCCCGAAGCTTGCACCATTTTAATAATGTACAAAAAAATCTGAGCCGGTCATTGAATATCAATACGTGTTCCGCCCTGAGAGCGCGTGTCTATAAAATGTTATTGGTGAAAATAATTAATTCAATTTACGTTGCCTGTACCAGACAGCGTATCGGTTCATTCGAATAAAAAAAACCTGTCAACTTAAGATTATATCAAGAGCCTGGCACTGTATCAAACTTCTTCGAAAGAGTCCAAGTAATTGGAAACTGACATCCGTTCTTGCTACGATATTATTTTAGTCAGCAATAACAGCAGTGTCGAAGCCAATTTATCGATAAATATCCACATGAATTCGTGTACCGTTTTCAGTGAATGCAATTAATTTTTTTTTCGTGAATTTTTTTAGTAACGTAAATAAGTGTAAAGTACTCATCCTTGCAAAAATTTTGCCTATTTTTATTTTTTATCGTATCATTGTTTGTACCTATTGGTCTGTCAATCATGCGGTATATTCATAATAATGCATTCAATATGTTGTAATGTTGTATCAATGTGGCAGAATTCTTTAAGCATAGCCAAATTAGTGTAGGTATAAAAAGTTTTATAAAAGTTGCTTAAATATATCACTGCTATCTAAGGCACAAAATTACTTGAACCTTATTGTTTCATGTTTATTTTTAAAATTGTCTTGTGAGAGTATAAATTAAATACGCATGACGTATGATATATTGCTGTCTGCTGAAGGTACTCTTCACTAAGTGAGAGAAGTATGATTAGTTGTTTTGTTTATTCCATACATAAATGCTTATTATGTGTTACATCTACTATGTATGAAAGCTATGCAACCCTTATCTTCACCAGTATGTTGTATTTTTCTGGACTTATTTTAACGTGAATATGTTATATTAAAATTATATAAGTCATCAGTTAATCCATATAAAAGTTTCACCGAGCAACGTGGCGCAACAGTAGAACATTTGATTTGCATCTGGAACCATCCAGGATCTATTCTCTGCTCCGACACCTCAATATCTGTTTTCACTTTCCGTGGTTTATCGAAATAGCTCCAGACGAGTGTTGGGATGGTTCCTTAGCAAAGGCCATGGCCGATTCCTCTCCTAATTCTTGTCATTGAGTTAAGTTGTGTGTCACCATCACGAATGACCTCGCTGTTGATGAGACGTAAAGCTTATTTACCTTAAGAGTTAGTGGAGGGTAGCTTTCTCTTTACGCTTAGAGCATGGAATCAGGGAAGGCGATTAGTCGAATATAACACGTCCATCTAACACCTCATCGCCTCTAAGCGCAAATTATTAAACTAGCGTGCAGTTTTTTCATACATTGTGTTTTTCAATGGGACTTCAAGAGATGACCCTGTTGTTTTATTTGTGGAATGTTTGTGGTAATGTCCAATGCAGGTTTCTATGTCTTAGTTTTACGATTACGATCGATATTTTCTCAACTACAGCAACGTGGAAAACAATTTTTTAGCACTTTTAAAGAGCTTGGGAATCATGTTTTTAACAAGCGGACGGCAATTTTTAGGTCATAGGGACACAGTTTGAAGTGTGTCTTCTTTTCGTAGATAAACGCATTGGAAACATTTAAAATAGTTACACAAGAAAAAATTATTTCCGTATCACGCTACAGAACGTCTCCCGCGTCCGGTCCACTAACCATTAATTGTCACAGTAAATACAAACCTGCACAACGCAGAAGTCGTACAGCTGTCAGACCACGCGACTCAAGAAACGGAGATCCGGATTCGATTGTCGTCGCGGTCCTTCCTGTTCCAAGTGAACGCAACATAACGAATGTTTCTTTTTTCTAAGGAATTTAAAGAGATTATCCCTTTTACATTTCGCCGCTATTTAATACTCACCTTATATCACCGCTATTCAGCACTCTAGGCATATTGTTTAGCACTAACCGTAATGTCCTAAAGTCTTCATTGACTTCAATTTTGCTTGTGTGCCTGACATAGAAAAATATTTCCAAGACTGTCTTTTCCTTAATGCTACTCGAGAAGTAAACAAAAATTTGCATTCAGTTATTTTTAAAGGCAGTGTCTGGTAATATTGCAGTAACTTATATTAAATTTCTTAAATTATAAACTTAATATCGACATAATCGATGAAGAATCACTACATTTGTTTTATAGTTATATATAAGATTAGTCCGCTCTTGCGCTCTACAGATCTTACTTACCTTGCTACTTCTGTTCTGACCTTCATATTATGCAAGCAGGTTAACATCCCGAGCAGCCCAAACATGATTCTAAGTAACATACATTACATAATGCCTGGACGTGGAGCACAAGAACAGAGTTTTAAACTGTTGTTTTTTTTTTTTTTTAATTTCTGTTCCCAAAGTATTACAAATTTTGCAATAAAAATAGCAATACGCCAGAACGAGGCTGTGTGTTTTTCGTATCATATATACATATACACAAACACACAAACACATACCCACACAACAATACGATGTACAACTGCCCACATTCCGAAATTTTCGCACTGCAGCATTAAAACAAAAATAGAGTTCTTCACACCAATAAGAAAAAAAAATGCCGAGCTTGGTTTTAACTAGTATGTACATACGTCGTTATTACGTACGTCTTATCGTGACTAATTTAATAAAACAAAAATTAAATTTCAGAAAATGTATACTATTTTACAATGGAGATGATGATTCGTCCAAGTACTGCATTTGGAATATCACGTTACCTTTCCGCAAA
>PNEQ01094724.1:35207-46445 GCA_003012365.1 Medauroidea extradentata
GGGGGGGGGGGGGGCCAGCCGGCGAAATAGATTCCAGACCCCCTCCGTCTGCCCCCCAACCACCCAACCACTGCTTTTCTATCCACGGTCTCTCTGGTTCTGCCAGTCACGTGCAGCTGTGTGACGAATACATTGCCCGCCGCCGCTTGCATTATTAAACCATTCCCTCCCCTCTGTACCCCTCTCCACTGCGTCCCACCCCTTAACTCCAACCCCCACCCACCCCTTCCTCGCGGCGGTCCGCGGTGAAATGAGCACGTGCAGAAAGAGCCGCTTGCTTCTGTGATGTGGGCAAGAGGGGGTGGGGGAGGGGGTTGCCGAGGGGGTGGTGAAGGAGAAAGGGGGAATAGGAAGGGATGAATCCCGGAATCCGGACAGACGGGCGGGACCTCGGGGCCTGTGGGAGACAATCAAAACGCTCCCCGTCTGAGAATATCCAATTTTCGCGTTCGTAGGTACAAGTGTGTTTCTTTTGCTGCTGAATTTCGCTGTTGGGTTAAGGTATTATGCTTGATTCTCGAAAACGATGCATGTTGGTCTTGTTGAGTTACAGAAATTATAAGTTAAGTGGGCATCGAGGTCATTAGAGGTGGTGCACACACAACTTGGCGTAGCGACAGGAACGTGAAGAAGATTCGGTTGTGGCCTTTGTTAAGAGCCCTATACTGTTGACTCATGAACAATGCTACAACGTATTAGGAGAAAGGTATTTTTTTAGTAGGAATACTGCTAACGGTGTCTTTAATATCTTTGCCCACACAAAGAAAAACATTTAAAACTGTGCTTCTCTATTTTTGCTTTCCAGCACGGCCGTAGAAGAACAGGTCTGGACACTCGCCTAGAAACGTGACCCCTTGTTGTTTGTCTGCAGTTCGCCAAGTTACCGATAATGCTATTCGTTTTTGGCGCTATAATCCGGGCGGTCGAGCTCAAACTCCGGCCACTTCCGTCCCACTAAGATAAACAATTTATCAAAACGAATTTTTATCAATTTATTATGAAATACTTCCTTCGCTTTCAATTTTAAACCATGGCTCCAGAAATCTTTATTTACTTTATAATGTTAACAATGTAAAAAGTGGGCGGAGTTTGAGTCCGACCCCCGGATTACAGCGCCAAAAATAACAACATTCTCGGTAACTTGTTGAACTGCAGCCAAACAACAAAGGGGTGAAGCAAAATACACTGGTAGATAGGCGAGTGTCCAGACCTGTTCTTCTGCAACCGTGCTTTCCAGATATCAGGTTTATAAACATGGTTTCTGAACACCTCAAAATGGCTAAAAACGTATTTGTCATACTGCTGTCGGGTAAATTATAACAAGTAGACACGTAAAACAAACATACAGATGCACGCTTTGGGCTCTACTTTGCACTTCCCATAAATAAAAAGTACCGTCACCGCTGAAAGTCCCATGGGAAACAGTCAACAACCAAAACACTGCACACCGTTTTCACAACCCGCACATAAAGGCGACATGGTTATTGACGTACAAGCTGATGGCAAGATGAGTCATACATTTTTAATCTAAACAGACTTGTCCTTGTTTATATGCAAGAGTCGTCCGTTTCATACGCTACAGTTGTAAGAGCAACAGCAACGATTACATTATGTAATTATTATCAACTCTGCCGCGAGTAACATTTGCTTTCCTATTTCTTTCACACATGATATGGAACTATATCTGTGTTTATGTAACGATACATATCAAGCTTGGCAGTTTGTCAACTGGTTAACTTTCATTACGTTTCTGTTGTATCCAAACAGGAACGGTGCCCAAGAGTTACCGTGTTACGTGAGAAACAGTGGTTTGGTCACGTGAAATCAACATCTGCCAGACGTAGCCAATGAACATAAACCCATTCCTTGTATCTTGCACGCTGCTGGTCAGAATATGTACCTGCCCCTTCCGCTTCGATGATTTCAAATAAAACGCAGAGTTATAGTTAGGACCACAAACTTTGCCCCAGTTTGTTTCAGTGCATTACGTTGACATCTCCAGTTCTGCATCATAGTCTGTGATTCGATGTTTTAACTGTCACGTGTCTTGAGGTTCTACTCTCAAATCACAGATGTGTGGTGTCGCAGTAACCTTCTTGTGATTGTCAAATGAGCGACGTCACTTCCCACAGGCACACCGCCAATAACCATGAAGCATAGCTGCAGATGTCAACGTAAGACACTGAAACAAAGTGGGACAGAACTCTTTCCGCGGAAAGTTCATGGCCCTAATAATTGTCACTTTAAAATGTACTGCTTGACCTTGAACATTCTCACTTATACACTGGATAGGAGTGCTGTAAATAAAGGTCCGCCTACATAGCACTGCATTCCTTCAGCAGGACACCTTCGGTAGTATTGGTGTTGACCTTGTAGCATTTAGAATTGACATAACCCGAATTAATGTTTTGCTGTTATCACTGGAGTTTGGTTTCTGTTACCCGAAAGCGTAACATATATATGTATACATCAACATTTTCCCTGTGCAAATTATCTGTGAAGTAAGTCTCTGCTATAAATACCGGATTTGAGTAAATATCTCACAATAATTAATTCATTTGGACACAGATGTAATTATCTGCAATTTCCAACCAAAAATAAATAAATGGCGTTGCGTTCTTTATCTTGGGAGTTCGATGGCCCAAGCTATGTTATATTAGTCGGAAATGATGTTGACATATAATGGGATAAGATGGCTGCCAGATGTGTTGCAATACAGTATCTACGCGTCCAAAGTTATTTTCTCGAAAAATTGTCACTGCCAGTTGATTGAGTCGTAAAATAATTCTCGTACGGCAGTACTGGACTTAGCTATTATTCTGCAAACAGTTTGACCATGTCCAATGACGACAGGGCTAGTGCACATACTGCAACATGCTACAGTGTTTCGGAAAATATTTTGGCACCCAATATATTTTTAGGGGTTTCCAACTTTCTTTACTAACTGGCGAACCGATAAACTGAACGCCAGCGGGTGGGCGGTAGTAAATGACGAGTTTTGCTGGATCGCGACTGTACATGCCGGCATTGTCTATCAGCGGGCTGGAGGGGGGTCGCTGACGAGTAGGGGTAGAAGCCACTACTCCCTGATGTCAGGTCCTTTCGTTCTCGAATACCATCAAGTAGTTCTTTGCCTCTAATGGGAATACCTGGCGAGGTTAGGGCCGGTCGTGTCGGGACTTCTGACGAGCTAAGGTGTCCATCGACTAGCGCTAGCCGTGTGTTTATGTTGTGTATCGTGGAGAGAACAATCTGCCTGTCTGGCGATGAAGGGTCTTGCCTACAACGTTGCTGCCACAGAGAATAAGAGGGTTTGTGCACGGCAATTTTTAATTTACATTATTTT
Organism: Medauroidea extradentata; assembly: GCA_003012365.1. NCBI lineage: Eukaryota > Metazoa > Arthropoda > Insecta > Phasmatodea > Phasmatidae > Medauroidea > Medauroidea extradentata. Next base: position 38,554 of record PNEQ01094724.1, read on the forward strand.
CCCCGCTACACGCATTCCTCAAGACGTTTAAACATTTTTTTACGTTTCATGGTCTAAATTTTTTTCTACTGCACTATTTTACGCCTTTATATGATAAATTACTTCCATGTTATCAGACATTCGTTGGAAGATAAGGCATTGCATTACGATTATAAATGCGCCACCTAGCTCGGTGTTTGGGTTTGAAAGTTTTAAGGCCTAGTTACTTCTGTAGACTAAATTAAAAGAACTTTTACATTATGTAAGGTGGCAGAGAGATTTTCATTGTAACTAAGCCGCTGGCACTGGCTGACGATCCCATTACGCATTAGCCAGAAGTTGGTTTACATTGTAGTCTACTCTGCAATATTTTAACACGTGAGTGAGTGAGATATTTTTGGTCAGCGCTTAACATTGAGGTATTTAGCACTGGTGAGGGATGACACGAGGCAAGAATGGAGCAGCATCGGAATGAATGGGCGGGGGAAACTGGATATCCCCGAGAAAGCCCGCCGACCAACGGCACCGTCCGGCACGATTCCCACATGGGAAATTAGGGGACCTACGCCGTCGGGAAACGAACCCGGATTCCCTTGGTGGGAGGCGAATGGTCTGACCATTCGCCCACCGCGGCCCCTATTTAAACTAGAAAATTTTCAGTTGGTATTTTTAGAAGGTAACGGCAATGTTATGCAACAAAATTAATTAATTTCTTTCATACACATAATTGCATGCTCACTGTCTGTAAATACATAATTTCTTCTTGTCTTTCTTTAAAACTTGAATATGTCAAGTAACATACTGTTGTTACGTGACGTCGTTCGACAACACTGTACAAAAATACACATAAATCTAAAACACCTATCTAGGTGAACGTAAAAAATATGTATTGTGAAATTTCTTCCCATACATCAATAGTAGCGTTCCTTTATATTTCAAGGATACGGTCAAATGTGTACAGTACTTACCCGACTTGTAGAGAATCAGTGTCAAATACTTGTTCTATTTGCCGCTTTAAATATGGAAGTAGCCCATAAAATTAGTTGGAAATAAAACACATCGATATATACGACAGTTTGTATACTTAAATTGTTTTACATACATCAATGGTGACATTCGTATACAATTTTAGGAAATAGTCAAAGATGTGCTGATGTCACGAGACTTGTATAGAAGCAATGTTGCTCCGTTTACAAGCTGAAGTATGGTAACTGTCCTATACTGTTTATGGATGAAAAATGTTCCATTATTTTGTTTGTATCAAGTAAAATATTAGCGTCTGGCCAGTGTCGTCTGACTCACCTTTAGCATTATTTCATTTACCGTTTGTGTGTTAGCATGAATTTAATGATGGCCTATGCAGTCTTATTTATTTCGAGCAGATAATTTCTGTATCATCGATAGGCAGGTAATATTAGATGTCAATATCTTAATTTAAAAAAAAATAGGTTGTCCCTTTATCAATTAAAGAGAAGAATTTTTAAATTTACTAAGTGGCAAAGGAGACCAAACTACTTCTCTCAATTGAAAGTTAATTATGTGCTAGTGTCATTTTCTAACAGGTAAGTTTAAATTATTACCGCATAGTTAATTAAGTGTCAAACTATCTCCTTGTATTGTCTGCGGAATATTGCTAAGCTGCTTCATTATTTTATTAATTTTTTTTGTACCAAACTCATTAGGAATTTACATTCCACAACTTATAACCACGAATTCTCCTAACATCCTAAAGATTGTGAAAATGTGCTGAGAAATCGACAGATCCAGGTCAAATGGTATAATACTGAAGATAATATTTATGTGATACAAGTTAATCTGAGATATTCATCCACATTTTTAGAATTTCGGGCACTTTTGTGGGTCAGAGACAATCTTAGCTTAAACAAAATTTTTAAATTTAGAAGTTGAAGTATATCCCTTCCATGTTTAGTTCGTATTCGTATTAACTTACTGTAAAAGCAAATTTTTACATTTATGTACATAGATAACCCGGATTAGTTTCCCGGCCACTCACGTGTCTCAAAGTTAGGTTACATTGCACTCACGTGGGTAACTTTGCATATCCAGATTCATTTTATTCTATATGATGATTCTATGATACCAGTCTCTTTAAATTATTATTAAATCTATGAATTGCGAAGTCTTCAATATTTTAAGATTCTGCAAACATTTTCTTACAACAAATATGTGGTGCAAAGACCCAAAATTAGGCAAAGTATTCCCACTTTACGGTAGAGTCATTGTTTAGCTAATCACAACACACGCACGAGCTAAAATGTGAAACTGAAACAAGCCACGTGAGGTCATGGTGATCACAGGATTGTATAAAGTATGAGAACAGGTGAATAGTTATGCCTAATTTTAAGGAGCCCCATTTTTTAAAAACAGCATAGCGCATTTGTACTAAACGTTACTAAACACGTAGACTAGAAGATGAGGCGTTTCACGGAAATAAAAAATAGCCGTGTTAGTGCTAATAGTAAACTTTATTCTAACAACAAACACTTATGAATACTCCCACGCCTTTTGAAATACCAGGCAAGTAGTGAAATTAAAATATATATATTCCTAATGTGAAGCACCTATACCGTTAACAAATTTCTTGACTTATTTCAAACTAGTGTCAAAAATTTCTTTGTCTTATGCTGACGAAGTTGTTATGAAAACAGTAATTGCTACTTTGCACTGTTTCTTTTTCTGCCACTAATCGTCATCAGAAACCGCAGTTGGAAATATCTCTAGCATAGCCAAATTAAACAACAGTGAGAATAATGTTTGGTAACGCGACGTGAGTATATAATAGCGGAACACTTCGTCTATTCAGCTATTGTTAAAGCAAGCACTTTTTAAGGACATCTTAACAACAAAAACAATAATGTAATTTTATTTGCACTTTACCCAGAAAAATCAATACTTGTTTCCAAAGAAGTCCTTTGTAATAATACTAATAGAACATTTGATATTTACAAGTTGTGCTTGCGTTACCTATTTGTACATAAGTCCGTTATGTTTTTTTAAGGTATTTAATTTTCAGTTACAAACTTTATTTAATATTAAAACTCAAATGTTATTTTAAATTTTACAACAATCACCATTAAATCGCTCTTACAATTTTGACAACTAGTTTGTAAAAGCATGTTCTTAGGAATCAAGTTATCAAACGTGAAAACCCACCAATGTTAGTTTTGTTTCAGAGCAAGGAAAAAGCGCTCATTTCACCGTGAACAGTCTATATGTGAGGAAAGTCACATAAAGTATGTAAGGTATGAAAGTAAAAGTCTTGTCGGAAACGAGGTAACAACAGACGTATCCATCGGCTTGTGAAAATTGGAAACGAAGGATGAATCGGTCATGGCCCAAGAGTTAAGAACCCTTTAACGGTTCCCACGTTACTGTGTAGGAAAGCCAAGGGAAACCGACATCGGAACGGCGTGACCAGGAATCCAAACCCACGTCTTTCCGAAGGTGAGTTCAGTGTTTCACCATAAAGCTACCTCGCTCGGTGCCCTATGGTGGTGTTTCTGCCGACCAAATGATCAAAGAACATTTTCTGACAGATCGAGGAGAGGTCATGGAGGTGTGGACGACGGTGAGACTCTTCGAGTGGTTTGAGTAAGTGTGAGAGTGGACGAACAGGTTGACTGTAGCTATGCACTGTGAGACATTTCTAGATGGATTCTTATGTGGTCGGAAAACTGACGAGAGAGACGTTATTAATTATACACTAGAGTAGTAAATTAGGCTTTTAAGGAGATTAACTGTATATATTATTTGTAAGTGTTTATTGGAAAAGGGTTAATCGCAAGTGTTGTATACTTAATGTAGATTGTTTATAGAGATTGAAATTAATTAATAATTGTAATTTATTTTATTTATTTTACTGTCTAATTTGCTATCCGAAACGAACCTGGCCGCACCCAGGACAGCAAAGTTGTTACAATATGTTCTATTTCATCTGAGAGAGTGAATAAGAACATATGGTTTGAGCGTGGCAGATGTATTGTGTTAAGGGAGGGGCTAGATGCTTTCATTGTTTGGAAACGACAACGAGACTGTCTAGTTGCGGTAATGCGCTACAGTTTGCGTGTGCAGCTTCACCTCCCCCACCCACCCTACTTTATTCCCCATTCCAAATTCCACCCCTTCCTCTGGGAGACGCGTCTCGGTTGCTCTCCCCTGAGAGACGTCCCGCTAAAATGATTGCGGTCGCTGCTTTGTCTCTGTCCGCTGATGGATTGCGGGCAGAGGAGGGGTAACGGACGAAAAAAACCGTTGGAGGTGGGGTTTACGGCAAGGAGGGAGGGGTTTCTCCACCGACGCTCCAGTTATGAAACTCGAAACAAGCACGTAAATGTAATGAGAAACTGAAAACCAGAATCTGCCGTTTCTTTTTCTGCCTCATCCTCGAGTCTTCCCACCAGAATTTCTGTTCCTCCTCCCCGCACACTCATCACCAAACCTTCTACTACCGTCCTACGGGAAAAACTTCTTTTGATACTTCTGTCCGTAGCCATCTTTCCTCCCTCCGCTTTCTAATGCTCCACTTACACCTCCCCTACTAGGGGTCTGTATTCTTTCATCTTCGTCCCATTAGGGTTGTCTCCCTGGCGCGACTGAAGCGAGATTCCGTAACAATATAACCCGAGGACCTTGCTATCGTAATTAAAAAAAGTAAGTAGAGGAATAAGAGACACTGACACTGCCCCTTGCAATCAATTGACGAAGTATTTGCAGGAGATGAAGATTTTAAATGAAAAGTGTAGCTCTATGTTAAGTTCATCGCAATTAAAAAAATAAAATAAAAAATAAAGTACGGAATCGAGACAATCATAGAAATAAATTCCATTTTACGTAATCACTAATTGACGAACATAAGAAATATTTCATCTGTGAGAAATGTTACTCAATATTTGTGTGCATTACTAGTTAGAAACGACTTTTAACTTATTTCCAATTGCATAAGTTTTCTTAGTTATAATCAAAATGTTAATCATTTCAATATTAACGGTAGTAAGTTTTAGCTTTGCAACAACAATCGATTTAACCAGGTACGTAAACAAGCACTCTTTTACATAAAAACATATTCATTGTTGCCATTGTTGTTCTGTCGTTCCAAAACTGCAATATACGTGCAGTTATTTAAATCTACGTTTATACAAAATCATTTACTAATACGATTTCCAATTTCTTTTCAGCATACAAAACAACGCACATTTGTGGTCCTATGGAGTGTTATACCTATTTTGTTAACTAAGCTAACATTCCAACGGTTGACAATCTACAAAAAAATACAAAAAAAAACGGTTTTCCTCGTGTACAGTAATGAGTTTGTCCACCAATAAAATCTGCTCAGAAGTTAAAACCAACAGGTTTTTATGCTGGAGATGATATATTCAGTTACAACGCATTCATAAATGCAACTCTATAATTTGAGTTGAACGGTAAAATACTTTCTTCTCGTAGGTGGTGAATAGTAATGATACGAATATAATAATGCTAGATGCAAAGTTCTCATAAATTTTGGTTCTATTTTTCATACTACGGAATTAGAAATAGATATTTGCTGGTATACTTAAACTTCGGAAGTTTGTTTCTTGTGCATAAATACCTATCATGGCAGTTTGCTTCTTATATTTTTTGGGCCAACAAAATCCGTTTTAATTTGAGTTGAACGGTAAAATACTTTCTTCTCGTAGGTGGTGAATAGTAATGATACGAATATAATAATGCTAGATGCAAAGTTCTCATAAATTTTGGTTCTATTTTTCTTACTACGGAATTAGAAATAGATATTTGCTGGTATACTTAAACTTCGGAAGTTTGTTTCTTGTGCATAAATACCTATCATGGCAGTTTGCTTCTTATATTTTTTGGGCCAACAAAATCCGTTTTAGTTTATGGCAGCTAGGCGTGTGGAATGAGTAAAGTACCTTAATCAATAAAACGTACCACATTTAAGATAGTGAATGATGGAGACGAAAATACTTTAAGGGAAAGACATACTCGTAAACCTAGCGATACGAAAAAAGTCTGACATTAAATCTCTAAACATAAAAGAGAACACTGACTGACATATCAAACTGCAGCCCAAACCATTGGACCTACAATTGTGAAATGTTTGTGTTGTTTCCTCTCATGTCGTAGGGCAAGCGCTAACGAGTGATTTTTTTTAAATTCGACCCATGAGGAGGTGAGAAGGGGTTATATGTATTTTCAAAGAATCGTCGACAGAGCTCAAACCCGACGTCCTATTATCGTGATTCTTACTTCAGTGGGACACCCATTAAAATACATATTAGTCCATTTCAGGAGTTTTTAAAATTCAAAGAGTTTAAGTAAGTGAAAAGATCTTAAGTACGTTTCCTATTAATGATAGATATATATCGAATACTTTGGGATAAATATTTGATTTTCACTTTAAAATTATGCTTACGTAAATACCCACAAAGCTGTATTAGGATTTCTTGAAAATTAACCCCTAAGGAGTATTAAATTTTTATGAATCGTCTAGGCCCTATAAAGTAAACACAATTAGCTATCGTCGTGATTTTTACTTCAGTTAGATACCTATACAAGTGGCTAAGACAAAACTCCAAGATGTATACAACATCTGTGTGCTCAGGTAATGAATATTTAATTTTTTTAATTTGTTTTAATTGAATAATTTCCAACGTAACGTCGTACAGTTGTTCGTGTCTACGGTCTATAGTTCGGGTGGTTGTGGGCTCGAATTCTGTTTAAAGCTGTGCAAACGTACCATTCTGACACACAAAAAACCGCAAGACAGATGAAATTAGTGCAAAAGGGGTAAAAATGGATTTTGAAGTCCACGTTCCACTGAAGTTCCTCGACAACATTAGCCCACATATACAACCTCACTAACCTCTACTTTGGGGCGAAAAATACGTATTTACGAAATCTTAACCCGCCCAAAACTCCTTAACGCCAGTAGACTTCAAATGAATGTTTTATTAAACAAACATGTTATAGAGGCCTTCGTCAACTCAACAACGGTTGTGCTCGGGGGAAATGAGTCTTCATACCGCGCAAACTACATATTTCATTCGATTACCCTCTCACGCTTAAGAGGATTCTTCTCAAGTTTCAAATTGTTACGTTTCATACGTGGGAACAGTAGAGCGATAAGATTTAGAGTACCACGCTCGACGATAAGCATATCGCCTCTATTCGCAGCGTGTCAAACTGGCGTAGAAGGTTTTCCTTGTGTTCTTTTTCCTATGGAACTTTAAGCTGTGGCGCTAAAATTTAATTTTTGAATAGTATGAAGTAAAGGCAAACGTATTCAACTCGCTGTGCACTTTACTAATTAAAGGGGTATTTTCGGAGTTATAGTATTTAAAAAAAATGCTTTTAGTCATTTTGAGAGGCCCGAAAACCAAGTTTCTAACAAGCTCACTAAATTTTAAAAACATAAAAGCTTATTTTCAGGAGTTTGTTCTCTTCGTAGATAAACGTAATAGGAATAATTTAAGCAGTTTCACGTAAAAAGGAATACGCATGACACGCTATGCTACAAGGACTACTCTCTCAAGAGTTTGTAACTATAACACAACGTCAACTTTGCAGTGCTATAAATAAGGCCCAGGCTAAGTTGGAAATTACATTGCTCTGTTTATTTGGCTAGTTACTAAGTTCTACACTCACATTTTAACACTTTAATTCATAGAAATTACTAGCTGTAAGTTAGCTGTGGTGTTTTCTGTAGGTCCAGAACGGCGGAGGCTTGTGATTGTCTGAAACTGTGATTGGCTGGCAGGATCACCAACGGCCAATCAGAGGGCAGCTGCTAGCACAGATCTTTTTGTGCCTATCGTGAGGCCCGAAAATGTATAATTTTTGTCACGTAAACGTATTATTTTAGTCATTTATCTATTTTAATTTAATGCTAGCTC
>PNEQ01094724.1:46545-75582 GCA_003012365.1 Medauroidea extradentata
CCCCCCCCCCCAGCCCAGTCTTACTTCACAACTCTACTAACAACCTGGACCTTCCTACTTTTCCAGTGCCATTTTTATTTTTAATGCACGTAACTGCTGAGTGGTTACACTCCCATTCTGTCGAGAGGTTTCTACGGTACTATGCCGGTTTTTCCCTCTCTCTTCTTAGAGTATGGCTTAACTGTAGGTACACTCAGGGAGGTAGACATGGCCCCAATTGTGGCCATGTCTGCCCAATCCCTCTCTGCCGCGATGCATGCCTCCTCTGCATGAGACTTCCCCCTTGTAGGCGTATGGGGCTCAGCCCTGAGACGCACTTAGTCCCGCTCCTTCCCCGGGCCTCACACATAACACAGTAGTTAGGGTAGTTTCTGTTAGTGGTAAGTGGTAAGACTGTTTATCGCGTTGACAGCTACTGCTACTAATCCTACTACACAGATAGCTCAACTAGCAGCTTGGGCATTCTAACACTTGGTGACTGAACTACGAATCTGGTGTTCAAAGAATTCTTATATTACAGTAAGTATTAACTGCTATAAGTAATACACGTGAGCAAAGCCGTGGGCGGACTACTAGTAAAAGTAGATTAACAAAGAAGAAATTATTAATTAGATACATAAACATTATAAAGATGGCATTATAGTAGACGCTGTAAGCTATAAGCACATTACAATACATAGTACGTATTTATTTTTAATTCCGTCTTGTTCATGTACATGTGAATTATGTTGGCGAAATAACGTTAACTGCGGGGACGACACGCTAAAATTATTATTACAAGGCGCACAATACAAGTTAGTAGAGTCTGCGGTTAATCATCACAGAGGCACAATTTTTATACTGTTCTAAATAAAAAAAATTGAAATAATTGTAAGTGGTAAAAATAAATAGTTTCAAATTTACTTTACAAACGTTCGTGTTTAGGATCACGAAAAAAAAAAACCATCCATAATTTACATTTCACCGATGTAAGGTAAAATACAAACATACATTTTGAAATGTGTCATCATGACAAAACACTGTCTTTTTTACATGGACAATGTGTTTTGTTGTGCGTAGAATAACTCCCACAACTGCGTTCCTAAGAATTTCCTTTCTAAAATCACTTTTTTTTTGTCAGTGCTCGTTATCCTTTGATGTTTGATATCTCTATCTCAGAAGGTGGTAGTTATAAAAACAAACCCACAAATCTGACTCAAAGATCAGCAGTATCAACATTTCTTTCACACCACAAAAATACTGTTTATAAGTAATACGGAGTTATTGATATGGCAATCAATTTGCTGCGCGTACTGAAACAACGCTAATTTACTTGCAGAAAAGATAATTAAAGTCCTAATTTAAATAACTGCAAACCAGCCTTGACACAAAGAAAATTTGTGTTAAAACATACTACAATGGTAAGAATTTATTTTTAATTGGTAGTCATCATAAATGTAACGGCAAACAGTTGTTGGTTTTTATTAACTTATTTATTTGAGAAACTTTATGTTTTTAAAATGTTTCTTCGTTTAAATGGAAACTAAACAGGCCCAAAAAATAATAATGAAGAAAAAAACAGTAATTCCAAAAATATTTTAAGCATTCAATACAGTTTTGCAAGATTTATTTAACGCAATGTGAACAAATTAACATAAACGTTTTCTTTTGATGAAAAAAAAAATAATTTTACTATACACGAGAGTCCATAAGCTCAGTGTCTATAAGCGTACATTACGTTCGATCAAATTTAATACGCCGTGAAAGATTCTGTACTGGTTGATGTCAGTTATGTCTCTATTTTATTTACATGAGGCAATAAAATGGTAAGTGATATCGGTGACACTGGTAAGGACCTCAAGAACAATACTGTATTTATGCACGGAGCACAAACTTGGTGTGATTTTTGTAATATTAATTTTTTTATGTGTAGTGATGATGGTATATAGCGAAAAAATTTTGTTCCAACGTACCCTCGAAAACACTGTAATTTCTCGCAGCATGTATGATCAGTAGAGGTACGTCAATTTCGCGGATTCATCTGGCAGCAACCTAGACTTGTCAGTCCTATACACCCACTGACCACAATTGATTATCTATTGGCTTATAACCATACAAGCAGGTAGCAAGCGATAGCACTTCGCATTATTTCCTTATTTACTACTGGCTCTCAGTAGTCAAATGTGTTTCGTAACAGCCACCAGCAAGTCATAGATATGACAATTAAGTATACATAATTGGCGTGCAACCTGACCTGGAATGTATCTGCGAAATTTACGTACATCTAATGATCAGGTGATACTAGGGACCTGAAAATTTCGCGTTTTCTTTTAGGTACAAGCTAGGTTTCCAGCAACTGTAAGTTCGTGTCACAATCGGCCCTTGACTTATTTGACACCTCGTGTAAGTCGCTGAGCCAATACTAAAAGTGTAACTAAATGCAGGCCCATGACACTATCAGAATGGCAGCTAATTAAGAGCTGTTGTGTGCTTCAGTTCACATATATTCTTGAAGGCTAGCCTACAGGTCGGTGAATCTCTATGTGATACACGTCTGACATTCCGTAATTGTCTGCAGACCAATAACAGGAATTACATATTACTAGAGATGATGGTATATCGCGAAAATGTTTTGTGCCAACATAGCCTTCAAAACACTGACACAACGTAGCTGTCTATAGACCAATAACGTGCATCAAATATTAAAATAGCGGTATTCTTATTTGCTTAGTCAAATAGGGCAGTAGCTTCGCGTACAAGGAAAAGCCAGTAATCTTTTGATAAGCTGAACGTACGTTGAAGCCTAGCAAATAGTCAAGTTTTCCCGCGATAAACCATCATCTCTACATATTACCATTAACGGGATTCTTATTAGCTCAGTCAAATAGGGTAACAGCTGTGCGTACAAGGAAAAGCAGTGAGCTTTTGATAAGCTGAAAGTATGTTGAAATCCAGCAAGCTGTCAAGTTTCCTCGCGACAAATCATCATCTCTATCTACGTGATATAAGACCCCGACATTGTATTTGTAGAACGCAAGGCGTGGACTCGAACGAAAAATTCTATATTTCTGTATTGCGATTTGCATTGGTATTATTCCAGACGCAGTAATCCTGAAATCTGTTTCTTAGCCATTTCAGAGGCTAATGTGTTTCTAATATGAGTGCCGTATTATTAAAAACATAGAAATACAGTTTGACACGTGTGTTAGTTTAAAAGAGAAACGCATTGAAAATACCTTAGACAGTTTCGTGTAAAAAAGAATACGCGTGACATGATACAACATCATTATAATGCCAGGCGAGGGTTTTACCATAACTTTCCTCTTTGAAAGTCTTCGTTATGGTCCTAACGGCAAAATAAGTTGCTAAAGAAGTCAACACTTTAGAAGTTTTAATATTTTCAAGCAAGCCGGTGTTTTCTCTAGACCTGTAAGATAGGAGAGATAAGAATGCATAACTTTCATGTATATGTTACCTCCAAACATGTTGGAAACGCCCCTATTTTAAGAAAGTTTGGTACCGCACAGTTTGTCATTTTATGTGGATGTCTGCTCAGTTACTGAATGCTATAAAGAGTATAATTTCAACTAATTAAAACCATTTTTGGCTACATATTTTTGCATAGTTATCTAAAAAAGTAATTTAAGGGTGTTTGGCACCTTGACGGTCGTTATTTTATATTTCCAAACCATTTAGGTCATTATTCGTAAGTAACTTATCACACTGACGGCATATTTGGATTAAGTAATGTAGTCACAATGAATCAAGGAAGTACAAGCATTCTCATTGGCCGAAGTCAAGCACGTCTTACACCTGAGAGAGACACTCTTGAAATACTTCTGTGACATTGTCGCGAAGAACACGACAAGAAAGCAAAAGGGAGAAAAAAATTATTTTTCCGCCCTTATATTCCGTGAATCTGCGAACGCAGGCAGTCCATATTTCTTCCAGGGACACAATAGAAACAGAGGGAACAACACATTAGAATGTAGTCCGCAGTAGGGGAGGGAGATATTTCACTTTGTGCGAGGAGAAAGAGCGAAAAAGTGCCGTTGGTGGAGAAGAAGAGGATGTGGAGGGTGAAGAGGGGTGGATGGAAGTGAAGCAGAAATACTCTAGGCGAATTACAGACCAGTAAAAACAGTTTTTCTCTTCCGTTTGTCAGACATGGCCGGAAGACAGTCACACCAAACTACAACCACCAAGATCCTTGAACAGCTGTTCAGGAAAAACAAAGCCTCGAGTCATGACTCTCCCGGCTTCGAATCCTGAAACTTTACACCAGTTCGAATTTTTGTAACGTGAGTTGGTTAATTACATTGGTAAGACTTACTAGTTTTATAGTGAAGAAAAAATGGTCGTAACTAATTTCACAATAGTCAGATTGGATTACATTGGTAAGACTTACTAGTTTTATAGTGAAGAAAAAATGGTCGTAACTAATTTCACAATAGTCAGATTGGTAAATAATGATGATTTTGTTGTGAGTAAACTTACAATGAAAGTATGAATACCGCACTTGAAAATTTAAAATCTGATAGCAGAAGTGCCAATGATATATATTATTTCTGATCCTGTGCTAAAATCAGTTAAATGTTCTGTCAAGAAGCATGCACAGTAATAAGCGGTACAACGAACAAATTAAATATTTTTTTAAAATTCAGCATAAATATCTCAGTTAAACAAAATCTTTACAATATCAGGCCTTGCTGCAAATAAGGTATTTCACTCTCATAGAACAAAGTGTCTGACCGATTGGGCCAGTGGTTAAAGCTCCGTTGTCAATGATCTAATGGTTCCGGGTTCGATTTCCGACTGGGGAGGTGAAAAGTTTAACGCTTCCTCTCTGGGTTCAGGTCTGTGGAAAGAAATGGCGGACGAACCACCGCAGGCTTACATCCGCATTATAGCCACAGGTGTCCCCGAGAACCGTTAACTTCCAAATAAATAGGTAAACTGCATTAAAAGAGCAAATGTACAAATATTACAATGATACTAAACGCGTCATTGCATAATAAGAGGTTCATTTTTATTAAACGTAAACAGTATATGCAAAATGTGCGTTTTACTATTGTCAAACAAAGAACCGACTTTTCTAAATAGTTCTAAACGGTGTAAATCAAGCCGAAACAAAATTTAACAAATGTATTCAGCGATATTTTTCCCACAATTTAAATAAAATAATACTGCAGGAGCAAATGCGATATTGTCTGTCCTTGTCGTACATACAAAAATATTGAAAATAACAAAAAGTAAAACACTTGATATCGGAACCATTGTAGTGTATTTGGAACACGGAGCAAGAAGCACCTTCTTATGTATGTGTTTGTCTAGATATGTAAATATGAGTATATATACGCATATAAATCTGTTTGCTTTAATTGAACTTTAAAATACCTTTACTTTTTTAAATGATGTCTTGGCCATGCAGAAAAAAAAATCTTATGCGCTACACTTACATGACGTCCATTCAAGACAGAAAAATTGTTTTCCAGTCAGAAATCATGTTGCTGGTCACCCCTATATTTAATTTCTTTTTACTTTCGACGTCAGGAAAAGCGCTAAAGATGATATTGAAGATAGTTTGTGTGGGAGCGACACTCGGTGCTGGACAGGACAGGATAAGCTGAGACGTGCACAATATGGCGTGAGAGGGGCCGGGCTTCATCCCGCGTTAAGCAGGCGACGAAGCCACAAGTTAATAAAAGCGACGCGGGCCGGACGGTAAATCAAGCGCACGGCGGGGTAGGGGTGGTGTTGGAAGGGTGGGTAGGGCGCCGCGCCGCACACATGACGCCGGGCGTCGTGGCGTCCCCCTGCGAGCGGCTGGAGGGGAGTGGCAGGGAGGAGGGAGCCGTAAATTTGACGCCACCCTGGGCGACGCCAAGATGTCACCGCTGCGCTGTCACTCCGCGCCAAGTAAAATAGAAGCCAAAGTTTACCCTTTCCAGCCTCTCCGGCTGTAGCCCCGTAGATGACACTTCACTCTCTCACTCTCTCTTACCCTTCCCCACTCCCCCCGCCCCAGTGGGACAGCAGAGGACCTCCATGATGAGTTCGGAATGCAAATGACGTAAGAATAACAAAATGGCCATCTCCGCGGCGTTTTCGCAAGACAAATATTTTCTCTCTCGAGCTGCGAAAATTGCCTTTTCAAGCTGATGGCGAGAGTCGTCACGGCAAACGAAAGGGGAAAAAAATCTTGACGCGGTTCGTTGTAGGTTAAAAAAAAAGTGCTTGAGTTGTGCGAGAACATCTCGTCGCCTTGCTATGCGGATATTTTGAGGTCACACAGACAGATGTTTACAGACGTACCATTTTAAAAATGGCACACCCTTCTTTATAATGTAAATTCGTTTAAACTAAAACAACCGAGGTACGGATCTACTCAGCAAGAAGGTTTTCAGTTCCTTATTGTTGCTTAGGAAACATAAATCTATATTAAACACGATATCATGTTTACGAAGCGTTACGCTCCTTACACTGACCAAGTATTTTTAAACACAGTTTCTTGGATCGGCCTAATAACATGTTTCTTTCAAAAAAAATTATTGCAGTTTAGGTTATGATATTGTGATAATGGAAGAAATTTTCCTACAGCAGTTCTTGATGCTCTGCTGTTCCACTGAGTAGCAGCTAATGGACAAATGGTCGGGGCTTGAGTATGCATAGGACAGTACATTCTAACATGCAGGTCATTGAATCAGTGAAATTTTCCGGTCCCTAGTGATTTGGTTTCCTGCACACAAAAACGTCCAGAAACTGAATTTTGCTAATTTTTGCAACTACGTGGTGAATTGGAGTGAAGAGTGAAATGAAGGTAATTTACATTTCATATCTTAATGTGCCCGCCTAGTGGCCGTTTGCTTGTGTGAGTGAGGCACGGCGCTAAGGGCAATGTTGACTGGCTCATCTGTTGCGGTATCTCTTTTAGCGCAAGATACTGAAACCACGTGCTATGGCATCGCCTATCACTATCTTGACTTACACATTCAGTAGTGACTTCATCTTTTTACTGGCAAAAATTTTAAGCAAAGTTCATAGCATTTTTATAGAGTTGTTTCGCTCAAATTTCGTGGGTAGTTTTTCAGATAGCCTATAACAGGCTGAATTGGTTGTTTTTAGCCATTTCGAGGGGCTCCAAAATATTTTTCAATTGATACTTTTGAAACTGCCTTTTCGTCATCGTTAAAAGTGTATTTTCTTTTCGTGCATTGACATAATGGATACTTGTAGAATAGTTTTGTAAAATGAACGTATTTACGAACACTGACACATTTTTATGTGCGTGGTAGGCGGCGCTCTTAACAACGAGGAGTTTAGCGCTGTTGAGATATGATATTAGGTGAATTGTGAAGCATGATTTCGGAATCCTTGGACACACACATGCCACAGCGCTCAACCCTCCCTGCACAATTGTAATAGGGGTAGAGAAGTCATTACTTACTACACACAGGTGCGCTACAACCTGGTGTGTCCCAGACAGACTGTGGCAGGGCTCACTATACCACTAATTCCAGATCCGCTTTAAAACAAGACGGGAGCAGTTGAATGCAACCGACAGAAGGAGATACGCTCCTACCAATCACGATCGAGCGTAGTAAAAACTATCTGACCTTGTAACGGAACCAACTGCGAGTTGAATCACAGGGGACCACCTTGCTGAGGGCAAGGTCTGCCCGACCTAAACCGCTTCGTGCACTGAATTGTGAAGCAGAGGGAAAACCGGAGACCCTCGAGAAAACCCGCCGACGAACGGCATCGTCCGGCACGATTCCCAAATGCGAACACCTAGGCACCGGGAATCGAACCGTGATCGCCATTTTGTTAGCATTTGCGTCAACCTCGGTCCCCATAGTGAACTAGATGTTGAAGTGGGTGCTGTTGAGGTGTTACAAGAATGTAGTCAGTCTCTATTTTCCATGGTCTTGTAATACACATCGCAGATGGCAGCTGTAGAGACTGCCGAAACGTTATCAAGGAAGGAAAACGCTGCTTAAACCAAACAAATACTGTGTTGCTGGCAACGTCAGCGAAAGCGTCGTAACTAATTTATTTGTTGAAACATATATTAGGCAGGGTTTGAAAACTGTCTCACTAGCTTCAACACGTGCAAATTTGTTCACTCGTTCATTTCTATCTAACGCTGCATAAACATTTCCGAATTTTTTTGTTGATTTGTAAATTGTTTTATTTGTTTGCAAAGTATGTAATCCCCAATAACAAACATTATTTTTATTCTGTCTGACACATTTTAAAAATTACACATGGAAAAAATTGTAAACTATTCCACTCGAAATTTCAAATGCTCATTTGAAATATAAATGTAATCCCAAATTGCCTACCACTTAGTAAACTTACACTTCACAATGATCTATGGAATAAACTACTAACTTAACTGCAAGAAATATATGGCAAATATTATAAAAATTATAGAAAAATAAGTTTTTTCCTCGTCGTATTTGACTAAACTTTAATGAAAATAATGCCATATGAATTATGCGAAGTGTCTTGAAAGTAAAACTGTTTTATTGGTTACATTATCTTACAACCTCAAATTAAATTGGAAAAGAAGACATCAGCATGTGTGAGGCCCATGTACGTGTTTTATCTCCGGTGTTTGTCTTCTGAAAAAAAAAATCCAAAAGTATTTTCCCACACGTTTCTAGGAAACCAGTCAGCCAAACGCAATGTCGTCTTTCTCAGTAGAGAATCGTCAGTAACTGGAAAACGTAGGTGGTGCAAAATTGGATTTTCTTAATTTATATGGCATAGCGCCGCACTTAATCACAAAATAGACAGATGTGTGCACGTTTCGTTCACTTCTGAGAGACATAGGGCATCTTTCAGCCCACGGTTTAACTTCATTCTAGAAACGGTTACAAAGATAGCTAAATTTACGATAGACATGTTTGGTAAAAGAAAACATTCGTTATTTCAATAATAAAGCTGGTAGGCCTATCGGCGAGGAGTCAAATTTATGCCGGTACACAACCAAACATTGGCAAAGAATTAAGTTTTCTCCACAAACACAAGGATAAATTTGTCCCTTCTGGGTACCAACGCATCGATCAACGGAAGTTATCTCTTGTCAAACTAATAACTTTCAATCGTTTAACATGTATTATTGTAACATTCTTACAATGAATTTCAGCCAAATAAAATAACTAACACTGTCACGAACTTAACAACCAATCCAAGTGTCAATAAAACAACGGATTGGAATCATTACAATCACTAACGTTTCGATAAATTAAGATTTACAAACACTTTCACAGTTCATTCAAATATTGAATTTTCGACTGCATTTTAGAAAAAAAAATTTACAAACATCTTTGGAAGCTAAATGCAACGACAATCTTTGAAATAGTATATTTCTTTTTCAGGGTTTCAAATAAATAAGTGAATCATTTTCAATACGACGTCCTTCAGTGTGCAAAACTAACAATATATATATATGTGTATCATTTAGTTATCAAAATTAATTGCGTTTACTTTATAAATTTGTAGATTTATTTGATACTTTAAATAAAATTATTCTTTACACTTATGACTTTGTACCTGAAGTATTAACCAAAAAAGTTATTCGGCAACTATTTACTTACAATCTTTTGTAAAGCATACAACTAGTTTGGCTGTGTGATGTAAATATTTGTACTTAGTTCGAACAGACTTTCAATTTCCAACGATAGCATTCCTGCCAGAGGATCATTAGGATTCATTCCCCAAAGAAACGTGGCTTAAGAAGGGTAATGAAATCCTGGAAAGATCTTTTTTAACAATCCCTTATTTAAGCACACGCGCACAGCCACGCCCTTTTTCTCTTTCTCCCTTGTACTCCTTCCCTGTCAAATACTGTATTAAATGCACATACGTATGGTAGTCAGTTATAGTGCGTATCCAGGGTTTGTGGACTAGCTTCTCTATGTTCACGTACTTCTGGTTCTGTTTTGTACCTACTATTTCTAACTCCCGACACAAACAGAGGATGTTATATGCTTAACGTGTCTACCCGTGTGTCTGTGTATCTGTCTGTGGCATCGTAGCTCCTAAACTGATGAACCTATTTTGATAATTTTTTTTTGAAAGGTGACTTGACCGAGAGTGTTCTTAACTGTGATTCAAGAAAACCTGTTCAGCCGTTTGAATATCATCAGTTCTTTTCTAGTAGTTGAAGGGACGTGAACTACTTCTGCTGGTCTGATCTATTCTAAATTTAGTATCCTGTGAGTCGGGGGTTATTTAATTTTTAATTTAAGTCTTAACTTGTTGTCAGCGTTGTGTGAGTAGATAAGCCACTGTTTTAGCCAAAATGATTTTATTTAAAAAAAATGGTGCATTTCGAACAAACATATAAACTTATTGCTATGTACTGTACATCTACTCGCAGTTTTGTGTATGGCTCCGTCGTTTCATGCGACACTTAGTTGATGTATATGTTTGTATGAATACATATTAGCTATAATATTCTGGATAATTCACGACGGAGCGAGTTAATATTGTTGATGATAGTTTGTAGAAAAGTAAATTGAAACTGTGTTTTCAATTCGTCTATAAACTGGATGTAGTAGGAGTAATGGTATCCTGAGTACTGACGTCAAAATGTTATTTATTTAGATAAATTTAAAAAGAACATGGTATTTCATTGATTAGACACTACCTATTCAGAATGTTCTTTCGTAATATAATGTGGTATGTTATTACATTTAAATAAATTACCGTACAAGAGACTATATTTAGGCAAGGACTTTGTGTATTGTTGGCTACTTAATGCTTTCTGTGTGGTCCTAGTGGCCGAATTTATTTCAAGCACTGTAATCAGCCCCAGCTCATGGGTGAATGACTTTTCGTCACATTACCCAGCGAAGTATCACAATGGTAAAGCATACACAATTGAATACATTAGCATTTCACTTTACGTTTCAGTTACATCAAGTATTCTGTCAACACACAATACGAACGTAAAGTTAAAGTACCTACGATTGAAAAACAAATGCGAAACCTCATTTTGACCCCATACAAGCATATCACTTGAATTTTTCGAACTTTGCCCTAATTATTAAAATAATTACCAAATTAAAAATATTTTACAGAAAGACAGCAACGGCGTCTAGTGACGAACCTTACATTTCAAATACGACATGCGATTTGCCGGGTTTTCAGTTTACTGTCAGACACACCTGGACTCCTAATAGGCCTACTGCAAAATACAACGATAATTATAAACAATCATTATTACTAAAACAGACATATATACTGGTTCTTTACAAACTTAGATACTGCCTTTGTTTTCAGGTTACCAGTTTATTGAAAACGTAGACTGTTACACACTAGCTTTGCCTACTCCACTGTAAAACGACTACGTAAGATGCCATGTATTGAAAAGCTATAGTTAAGTCAAAATATTAAAGTGAAAAGCTAAAATTTCCAATTATGTAACTGCCTATACTCATAGGACTCGCGTTCCGGAGTACACTGTTACGATTCCCGCCACCGCTCATCAATGATTTACGTTTTCTACGGTTTCTCTAAATCGAGGCAGCCGAATGCTATGGTGGTTCTTTGGCAAAGACCATGGCCGATTCGTCTTATAGTTAATGTTCTTGTATAAAGTTGTGTGTAACCGTCTGTAAAGCATTCTGTGATATTAAAATACAGTTTTGCCGCCACATGTTCTAGACTGTATTTATGCATCCAGAATGTAACACAGAGCACTGTAACTCGGCTCCCTACATGTGCAAATGCGTATGTGTTTGTACTGTCGTGTCCTATAACTCGAAGGTCATTCACGGTTCCCTCAAGCCCTTTTGATAGAAAACGTTTAAAGTATTCTGATAAAATACTGCGGGTGGGCAGACATCATTTCAGTGCTAAGTCGTTTTAGATAACGAAGAATGAACCAAGAAAGACAATAAAGAAGAAAAATATGCCAAATTGACTGTAGTCGCACATACGTAAGTAAATAATAAGACATAAAGAATTCCAAGAGGAATTGTATTAAATTCCTCCACGTAACTTATAAGTTACGTGACATAATATATTTTTATTTATGTATGTGTTGACTAAAGAAAATTCGTCTCATTTTCATTGTTTTCCTTTGTTCACTCTTGATTTTCTAATAGAAAATAGCACTGCAATGGTGTATGCACACAATATTCCACAAAATCCCCCCCTCCCCAATTAGCAAGCACAACTCAAAGACAGCATTAAAAGTAAACCTATGCTACCACCATTGATCAGTTACGCTATTTCGTTCAAACAACTTGCTATCGTGCTATGTTATTGTAACGTAAAACTAATTAAGACTTTCAAAGCTCTTATTAACTAAAACACAGCATTATTAAAAGAACTTTAAGAGTTAGGATTTCAGTCACTATTTTTTTCTCAAAATGCTGCTGTTTAGTGTTTACGTTACAAGAAGGACGTTTCTTCTTAATTATTTTGAGTTTTTTTTTTTTGTTAACTTTGAACAAACTCTGAGAGTTCATTTGTAATTAATCTTATACATGTTAACAAATAGAGGTTACAATTTTATATAGTGTTTTAAAAATCTCATACGCAGTCTGCAAACGACGGAAATATCGATCATTGGAAACATTTTTCTTTAAGTTCAATTTTTAAGGCATAAATTTGAAGAAATTAAGTAGAACATGTCAAATGACAGAATTTTTATTTAATGTTCTGTTTCTAAGGAATCGTGATTTAATGAACAAGAGAACGAATAAGGTAACTCGGGGAAGATGCCAGCTGGGAGAAGATGTAAGTCATAAAGGTTTTTAGCGTTTATTTAATTAATATTTTAACACGTTTTAAAAACACTTATAGCTGATTACTGACTGACATAAATTTCCAACGAAAATTTTACCCTATCGTAACATTTTTACACGTTAAATTCAAACATCATGGCTTTAAAATTCCTTAGGGGTTGCATCTTCCCCCGTGTTACCTTAAGTTGTCGTTGAATAAAATACACAATGAAAACGTGGACTAAAGTTCGCTGGCAAATAAATCAGCTGCTTCACAAGTAATATTAAATAAATTCTATAAGTGAGAAAACTGAAAATTGAGTGGGATGAAGATAAAAGGAATTTCAAACACTAATTTTTGATTCTAGAGAAATGTAAGGAAAGTAAGGTGAAATAATTCAAGTTATAGAACTACGCCTGAGTTTCGCAAGTAATGTGGCATTTTTGCCCTGTTGCGTGTTAAAAGTTTCGAATTTCGCTCCCAGCTGCAACTCGCCGTACTTTAAGTTTCAATCCTGTTAGCATAAAATTCCTCGTAAAGAGCGAAAGTTGAGGGTTGTGAAGTTGACGTTAAGAGGAGGAGTGGGAAACTAAATGAACAGATACATAGGTACCACCACTTTCTAAAGAAATGGTACTTCGAGATTACCTCACAGAAGCAGTTATTTAGCCAGCTCTTTCCTTGTATTTATAAAATCACTAATATAATTACACTGATTACCTTAATAACAGGTATTAATTACAGAGGGAAGTTCCTACACTGTTTATTGTTTTAATAAATTATATATTTTTTACGAGCTATGGTTTCTTTCGCAGACACATATTGTGACTACTTTTACAGCAATGAACTTTGTTTTGTTTTTTTGTATATTGGCATGTGAATGTCCAAATAAAAAAAAAACGTTTTATGCTATAGAGGAACACCTAACTCAAAGAATTAAATAATTTACACCGAAGAACTGTTTCATGGGCTACGTTAAAATATGAGTAAAACCACATTGAATTTATATTTTGTATTTATAAAAATATACTGAATTTATAATACATATTACAAACTTTCAAATTCAACGCGGTTTTCAAGCATATCTGGACGTAGTCCACTCATTGTTAATCGTTGTGAATTATTTCACATTGCAAGTCAGCTTGTTTTACTTTCTTATAAAACTGTTTTGTAAAATTTGGGCTTTGACAGGCTATTATTAAAAAAAATACAATGATAAACTTTTATTACAGTAAAATATTTCATTTATTTATTCCCGACTTATTTTTACAGTGGCGAAGTTAATGTGTAACCACCTTGACTTACTATTAACCACTGAGAAAGAAAAAAAAATTAAAGACAACAGAACACTAAAAACTCTCTGGGAAAAGGATAATGAGATAAAAAGTAAAACATTAAATTACAATAAGCATGAATATTACCATCAAGCATATAAAATATTCCTAACTAATATTAACTTGAGATATAATAGTACAAAATTGTGGTTGAAGTACAGAAAATTAACATATGGACATTTATGAAATAAATAGGAAAGACGGATAAACTGAATATATATGACTAGACAAAACAATAACAAATGAACTAAAGTTATAATTTAACTAATTATCCCACAGGGAGACACTGGGAAATATTAAAATATATCACATACTAAGTAAATCTTGCGGAAATATAAGTTATTAAATTATTACAAACTAAATCAATATTATACTTTCAAGAACATTAGAAGTAAGCTATAATATCAACAACTAGGAATATACAATACATCATTTACATTCAGAACGTATTCTATAAAGTTAACTTTATCTCGTAATAATATAAACAATTTTAAAAGGATTAACATGATTGGTTATCTCCCCCGTTATGTACGCGTATACATACCATAATATTTTGAAAAAAAAAAAAAAATATAGTAGGAATTTTTTTTACATTTCAAGAGCTGTGATGCAATATGTATCATACAATAGGATACACATTAAATTAAATAAAACCATATGGACTTACATTCAGTTGGACACTTAGCTGCAGAAATGCACATACCAATCGCAGGATCAAAAAATACTGGGTTTTTTATTGAAACTGTAACAGAGGTCGCTGGTCGCTACAAGAGGCACTCGCAACAAAAATAGCGTGATGTCCATAAAACTATTCGCTACTTTCTGGTTTAAAATTAGTATGAATATAAAATTATTAGCTTACATGTAGTTAACAGAGTGTAGGTTTGTATGTAAACAACAATTGTATGTGATTCTTGGTAAAGGGAAATAAAAGTTTTTCTTGTAAACATGTTTAACACAAGAATATACATTTTTTTTACTTACACCACTTGTATTCTGATCGCCTCACATGTTCCAGGTAAAGGCAAGAATGTAGATTTGAAATTGAATAAATTATGTATGAATTGTTGGCCTAAGGGTTCCATTGAAAAGAAATTTTAGTTGAGCGTTCGCAAGTTTCAATCGAAATACAATTGCCAACTGAAGTTCAGTTTCTGAAATCCGAGGGAACTTTCAATGTCCTGAGGGACTCAGAACGCCAGCACATCAGAACTCTAGAAAACAATATAAGGTAATTCGGGGGGAGACGCCAGTTATACAGGTATTTTACGTTCCGTTGATTACTATAACTGGTTTTAAAGGAATGTATGACTTATTACTGACTCACACGAAGGTCCAACGAAAAAAGTATCCTATGGTAGTATTCTTTTTTGCACATTTGTTCGTACAGTACCGTACTCGGTGGTAACACTGGCCACGATGAGTGACTTTCGGAGACTTTTATATGCCTACTGTGTAAAGTTTTTATTGTATGCCAGTTGTAAGTAAATATTTATGAAATAGCATGTAGAAATGTGTTATTTTGAATTAATCGCAAGTAAATTTCTTTATTCAGAGTGGCAATATTATATTAGAAAATTATTTTTGAAATAATCCAAAGTAACCCCACGTGTCCAAATTCTCCCCCCCCCCTTTTTCCTTTTTCGGTTAGGCTTTAAAATTCCTCAAGGGTTTTATTTTACTGCCGTGCAAAAGAATGACATACCGTGGAAATAAATTCCAGGTTTCAGGTTAGGCAGCGGAATGACATTTGTGGTGCGACCGGGAGAAATTAAGTCACCCCCTATCCTCAGCCCTTGCAAAAATCCTTCCCCACCCACGCCCGGGCTGGGTGAAGAAGTTCTTTTTTTTTTTTCACGGTGTTGGAGGGCATTTTAAGCACCTTTCTACCATGAAGCTCGTTTGCCTCGCAGTTTTGACTGCACGTAATGGCCCTCTCTCAGGCGCCCTGTGCCGTCTTTCCTTCCTCCGCGGGCACTCCGGCGCAAGACAAGGCGCGCCTCCCGTCTTCATTTAAATTCATTAGCGCCGAGATGCCTGGCTCTTTTCCTCCCTCGCCTACCCTCTCTGCCCGTCCTAGCGGGCACGCAGTCCTGGCCCGCCGACGACAAATTGAAAAATACTGCTGATTCATCAGCTCCTTGGAGGGGACGGGGTTGAAACGTTTCAGGTCTAACGTTTCTTGCGACAACTCGTCTGCGTGAAGCGGCGCGAATATCTGCATTGTAAAAAAATTTTGTATTTCCGCAAGTAGTTTTACGGGAGTTTTGCTACCACGACAATTCTTTAAATAATGCAAATCTACTTAGTAAAACTATTAACAGTGACTGACAGACAACGCAAAGCTTAAATCGGCGGATCTATTAGTATCAATTTTACACAGAAGTTCCTTATATAACGTGTGTGAGCATCAAAAAAAGCATTTTTGAAAATTTGTCCCCAAAGGGTGTTAAATGAGGGATGAAAGTTTCTATGGACTTTCGTTATTTATGAAATTTGGAACGTTGGGTTTTGTATTTTGCCTTCTGAAGCTCGTCGAAAGTGAAAATATGCCCCATATTTCTTGCATAAACACTCATCTGAGACAGTAAATGGCAGTTACAGTGTAACAAAAATAAAAAAAAACACAATTTTGCAGAAAAAAGATAATTCATATTTATAGACACTACTAAATTATTAGAGCTAATTCAAGACGTCTTTGGGGTTACAAAGGTACACATTTTAGTATCTTTTTTAAAAAAATTTTGAAAATGAGTCAATTTTGCATCATTTTGAGATTGGAGCTGTTACTGAAATTTTAAAACTTAGCTTTTTTAAAGAACGCCATAAAATACATTCATATACTGATTTTCAGTTCCTGTAATTTCGATTTCATTAGTAAATTACCATTTTTAATTTTGGCCACACTACAACGGACATTTTATGACTTCGATGAGTGATTACGTAATAACTGTGGGGCTTGATTTTTTACTTAGGGATATGATGTGTAAAAGGTGAACAGTGTTCTGCACATACATAATAAGTTAATTTTTACGTATACAACGCCCTTAAGGGTGTTCAAGAGCGATGAAGTCATAATTTTATGTTTATATGAAATATAGTTTGCTCTGTAGACGATAATTGTAAGTGTAGTTTACTCTTACGGAACCTTGCGTAGTTTTCTCATAACGGTGCGTCAAAGTCAAAATTTGCATGTTCTGCTGTCATGAAAATAGTGAAAACCAATTGACTTACGTACGTGAAATAATTCACAGTGAAATAACTTACTACGGGTTACGTAATAAAATATTTGAAAAAATCCCAAGAACTCTTTTTGTAATTAAAAAAAATGCTGAATTTGAATTTTTTTTGTACTTTTACGATTTTTTTAATTTCAAAATATTACGTTATGGTATTTTTAATGATTTATTGCATAGCTTATGGGATGTTAGTTCACAGTGAATTATTTTGTTTAAGTAGGTCGGTTGGTTTTCACTATTTGCATGGCAGCGTAAATAGCAAAATTTGACTTTGACACCCCGTTATGAGAAAACTATTAGAGCTAAAATTGTTTCATAAGAGTAAAATGTACTCACAAGTACCGTCTACAAAACTAACAATATTTCATAAAAATATAAAAGTATGATTTTATGGCGCTGGAACATCCTTAATGAACAAATTTGAAATAAAAATTACACATTATTTTATTTAGTTCTAACCCTGTCATCACACAAAATCAACTCATGTTTCAGTCTCACTCAGACTGTATATGTATTATTTGAATGAAATTCCTTGTAGAAGATCAGTAATTCACTTGTAGAGCTTCGGAAAAATACATTTGTACCTAACCTGAAAAGGGTTTTTAATGAAAAGTCGTAAAGGCTATTTGCGTGGAAGAAAATAATTTTGTGTCATCATGTCACCGTCACCATTAAAAATAAATGTATTTATTTTAAAATGTATTTAAGTACTTAATTTCAGCAGTAATACGAAAGCTTTTCTCTGACTTATTTCAAACGATATAATAGCTGTCATTTTTGTTGATTCATTATGAAATCCGAAGCTCACAGATACTGGGCGTTATTTTTATTACGTTAATGCGTTTTTATGTAGTTATTTACTGATTTATTAAGGAATCGTCTCGTTGACTCTAACACCATTAGAGATGGAGTTAGTGTCGTAGACAGTAACTGACAATGGTCTTTAATAAGGAATTACAGCGGTCTCATAGAGTTATTTCCGAAAACCGTTTCTCAATCAATAGGAATTTGTCATCGAGAAAGCCAATTCCGACTGATATAAAACTTTTAAAAAGTGTTACGTTCAGTCCTTAGCACCAAACTGTATACCATATTTTCTTGATTACTATAGCAATCCTGAATAACATGGTTCTTATCATAATTAAAATATACCAAAAAATGTGTATATAATATAGACCGTATGACACACTTCCAGTTCCATATTATTCGTTGAGAGTCAAAATATTTTTTAGGCTAACGGTATGCGTAACATTTTACATATTACCGATGATTTATTTATGCAAACTTTAAGCGTTAGAAAATTCCTTCTTAAAGCTCTTGCTAAACACATTTTAGTATTTGGCATTCCTTGTCATGTACCCGTGGTACGTTCGTTAAATTGTATAGTGACCAAAACATTTTGATTGTTTTACTAGCGTGATCAATATTTGTAATAAATTAGTAGCAGAAAATGTTTTCCTAAATTTTGTAGTAAGAAGTGTTCTTTATTTTTCACGAAGTCTGCGTAGATACAAATTTCCTAAATTAAAAGTAAATAGAAGATTTTTATTTTCAATTTAAAAGCTTAACATTACCTACAGTTAGGAATGTAATTCTTGGGGATGGCATTTTTAGTAGATTTTCAAAATAATTCTAAAATTGCTGCATTTCGTACGTCAAATTTGCAGTTGAATTGTACAGTTGTAAAATGAGTATTAATTTAACACATGTTTAAAGTCTTCAGTCTTGAATGACATCAAACAGCAAAGAAGAAATCACAGACGAAAGAAATACACCTAGTAAACTAAATTCCAGGAAATTTACTAGAATTTCCACATCAATTATGAACTGAGTCTTTAAACTTCCAATCGAAGCCAGCATCGACCCAATTTTTACACGCCTGTATCCACACAAATGTTTCTTAGCTAGGAGCAAACGTTTTTTTTACTATTTCTTTTTTTAAATGTACTTCTTGTTGTATTAATGTGTATTTATGTATAAGGTTAAACACTTCAAGTTGTAAACCGGCCTAGAGCTGAATCTTGTAGTGTACAAACAAATAAATAAAATAAATAAAAATAATAATAAATATGATCTTCGTCTAAGAAAAGTGTCAAATTGGTACGAATCAACTCATATTACAAAAAATCGACTTAAATCTCATCATCGTTATTTGAGACATTCTTGCCTCGATTGCATAAATAAAAGCCAGATTCTTAACTTACGTTATTGCACTGCAAGTACTTGCATTGATTCATGTTTGGCACGTTTTTCCTGCATGCAACTTCGTCTAATACGCTAGCCATAACATATGAAAAAGAATATAAGGTAAACCTTCCTTACTACGGATATTAAGACTTCGAACTTCCGTAACAGAAATATGGTAAACATTTAAATTGTGATCTTTTGTCACTTATCGCGGAATCTGCACTTGCCTGCTCTCTGTTGATAGCATAATGAACTCGGTGTATAGATACTTCCCAATTTTGTGATGTCCGCAAAATGGTTTATCACGATATTATCGCTAGAGGTGATGGTACATCGTGAAAATTGTTTGTGCCAACATACCCTTGAAAACACTATATCTTCTTGCGACATGTATGGTTGGGGGATATACTTCTGACACAACGTAGCTGTCTGCAGACCAACAATAGGCATCAAATGTTACAATAGAGGAATTCTTATTGGCTCAGTCAAATAGGGTACCAACTCTACGTCCAGGCGAACGCCAGTATTTTTTTGATAAGCTGAACGTGTATTGAAACCCAGCAAACAGTCAAGTTTTCCCGCGATAAACCATCACCTCCAATTATGGTTTCTCGCGGGAAAACTTAACTGTTTGCTAGGTTTCAACGTACGTTCAGAATATCAAAAGATTACTGGCTTTCGCTCGTGTGTGAAGCTGTTACCTTATTTGACTGAGCCAATAAGAATCCTGCTGTTGTAATATTTGATGTATGTTATTGGTCTGCAGACAGATACATCCACCCAGTCACACACGTTGCAAGGAACTACAACTTTATCAAGGGTATGCTGGCACGAAACATTTTCGCGATATTCCGTCCTTAGAGGTACGTCAATTTCGCGGATTCATCTGGCAGCAGCCTAGACTTGTCAGTCCTATACACTCACTGGCCACAATCGATTATCTATTGGCTTATAAGCAGGTAGTAAGCGATAGCACTTCGCATTATTTCCTTATTTACTACTGGCTTGCAGTAGTCAAATGCGTTTCGTAACAGCCACCAGCAAGTCACAGACATGACAATGAAGTATACATAATTGGCGTTCAACCTGACCTGGAATGTACCTGCGAATTTTACGTACCTCTAACCATCCTTAAGTTTCCCTGATTTTCGCGAAAACGATTTGGCCCTACTTTAACTCAGTGACTTACGTGCACATATGCTGTTCTACTTCATGGTTGCTGGCAGCGTGAAGAGATGTCTCTCATTTGACTTCGCCAATCACAATAACGTTACTACATCTTCACAAGTCTGTGATTTGCCACTCAAACCCCAAGGCACGTCAGAGCTAAGACGTCCAATCATTGATTATGAATAGAGACATGCAAAATTCGCGTTATTTTCTGACAGCTGACTACACTCCAAGTGACTATAGGCTCGTTTGACATCTCCGCTTGCCGATATTGTCGTGACTTGCCGCAGAGAATGCTTACACGGTAGAGAGGCCAGTCTCTGTAAAGACGCAACACACGTAAATAACAACACATAAAACGTTCCTGGCCAATTGAATTGCAGATTGTGCTCTGTTTTGTGTAGGAAAGTGAAGTTTAGTCTGGTACCAAATAATAACGCGAAATTTGCATGTCTCTAATTATGAAGCACCGCTGCAGATGTGTACGTAAGTCGCTTAAACAAAGCGGGGCAAAATTCTTTTCGCTGAAATTAGAGGTCCCTAACCATCCTCTCTAATTATCGTATATCACTATATATGGGTAGTTCACCCAAAATTTCGTTTATACGAAAAACACAGCAAAAGTACGTTACTCGTAGTCACATAAATTTTTCGGGCCGCCACACCTGTGAAGTTTATCCTCCAAGAAATTTGCTTCAAGACTTCTGAGATGAGGCCCACCACGTGCTGAAGATGTTTCGTAATCGCACCGGGTCGCATACAATATGCATCCTAATTTGAAGCTAACAGATTTTTTTTTCTCCCAGAAGAAAAACTTCTTGACTATACATGGCATAAATACCATCCCTTGCGAAGGGAGATGAATTTTTCAAGCCGAGCACTGGGATGAGACCAGCCAAAACGAGGGAAGGGTCTTATTAAAATTTTGATTACAATCTCGCGGTCGGTAGGTGGGGCCGAGGGGCAGAAAAAAATAAGAGCAAAACGTTCCCAATTGGTTTGGGGAACGGCGGAAAGCTCTAAAGTGGAGTCTCCGAGAAAAACCGCGGACCCTCGCTCCATTTTTATGAATAAGAAAAGCTAAGTAGTTAAACTCATTCTGCTCCCATGTGGGGGGCGCCATCTCAGAGACGCGATTAATAACTGGTTTCTCCTTCTGAAACCGCGCTTCCCGAGTGCTTTCCTCCGAGACGTGTAAATGAGAGACGCGGCTTGAAACACTGTATCCTCGACCTTAGATTAATCTGCAGTCGGGAACGGCGTCGGGTACACTGTAAAATTATTTGTAAATATGAAACATCGATGTATAGGAGTGATAAAAAATACAAAAAATGTGAAGGTAAAATTAGTTGCCCATACGTCAGCCGTACCGGTTCAATACATTTTAAGGAAACGATCAAATGTATACAATTCTGACGCAAACAGTATAGTAACAACGCTAAAGATTTTCTCTGTTTTTAACATGAAATATGGCAACCGTCCTTATTGTGTATGTGTTAAAATCTTCTCATACTAGGAATTTTATACAACGTACTTTCCAGTTCGCTATTTTACATACGTGTGGAATACTAGCCAATTAAGAAATTATATGGGCAGTTAAATATTCAAACGTGAAACTACTTTGGTTGCATAATTATGGTACAATTAACTGGCAAGAAAACGTAATTTAGACGTTTTTTGTGTAGAAATATTGTGCAAAATAAAATCACTTGTGTGGCTGAAACTTTGTAGGTGAATATTTTGCTTCGTTTGCTGTTCAAAGGCCAGTCTATTTCATATCTAAGAATAGTCATTTTAACTTATTTTCATTTAAATGAAAATGTATTTAAAATGTGGCAAAATTATATTTTCGTTTACTAGATTTGAAAATGACGTTTTTAAATTCTAAAAACAATAGTTCGATGTCGCAGCTATCAGTATGTTAAGTTGTTTAGTTATTTATATTACACAAGAACGTCATCATTCTGACATTGACAGCTAAGTATACAAAAATAGAAACACATCAAATTTTATTTTGCGAAAATTATACCATTTTTAATGTTCAATAGTCGACCAAAATCCAGCAAAATATAAAATAACGAGTGTACCCCAAATACTGTAACAAACAATTTTTCACGAAAATTTTTTTTTACATTTTTAGGTAACGTTTTTTGTCTCCTTCTCAATGCTAATTATTCTGACAATTTATGTAAACAGCCATACTAGACGATTTTACATTAATTCCGTTTTCTCACAATGACTCGTAAAGCGTGTATGTCACAATTTATGTCTGAAGAGAGAACGTTTGGTTCCCGGTAGAATTATAACCAAACGCATTTTAATTAAATTCATTTATAATTTTATTAATCCGCTGATATAGATATACTTATTATCAAGTGACTTGTTAAGTATTGTATTGGAAGTCATCCTCCTTTTTACAATGATAAGTATACATATGTAAATAAAATATTAAGTACAACCAATGACGAATTAGTGTTGCAAACGATGATGTCATATTCTTGGAATGTGGTAGGGAAATTCATTAAAAGTGGGCGTAGTCCAATGCAATAGTAGGCTTGTCTCCACAATCCCAACCATGCAACATTATCTAATAACGTTACAGTCATGTATAGCTACTCGGAACCTGTTATTGCTGATTTATTCTGGTTATTTATCACTAACGTGGCATAACAATTACTGAACTCTCTTAAGTAGGGGTAGGTAAAATTATTTACTATTTTTAAGAATTTTCGTATATGAATACTCTTGATGTTAATGATAAAATAGTTACGGTACGAACCAACATTATGAAATGTATTACATCACGTGGAATTTTATTTTATCATCATTATATGTAAAGAATGTTCCATAAGTCCGGTCTCATAGGGGAAATATCAATAGGTTAAATATGGAACCTTATAATAGTGATACAGTGTGTTGATGTACGACGACGGCAGTGTTCACCTTCATGTGCCATTACGACAGCAGATAATTTGATTTGTGGTTACGATTAGCTTTGCACGCGTGCGGTATGCGACTTGTCCTACGATACCGGATTTGTGCGACATCCTGTAAATAAATGAGCATATAAATATGTGTGTGTAGGTGTGTATGGGAGCATGTGTGTAGCCAATACGAATAAAGCAATTAACGTTTTGGCTTAGTAATTTTTTAAAAATTAAAACAATTTTGATAACCTAGTATTTTAAAATTTTATTTTATGTGGACAGCAAAAAAAAGTTTGTAAATGTATATGTTTTTTTTATGAAAAATCTTTATTTTTGATATCTATAGACGAAAATAACCTGCGATAACCTGAATAACCCAAGTGTTCTGAACTTACACAGCAGACTGCACTGACTGGAACTTGCCGCCAACTGAACGGAGAAAACGGCAAAGAAAAATGCTCAGCGTGTGCGCAATAGGCGTTCGTGCCGTGCCAACCATACCCCCCCTTCCTCCCCTGGCGGGTGTCTGGGGCGCATAGAACATCTCGCAGGTGTAAGCAGGCATGGTGTACGTGTTATGTCGGCTCAACCCCCGCGCACAGCATCTCACATCTCCTCATCGTGGGCGCGGAAGACTGTCGCGAGTGCAGACGCACCCTCGTCCCTATCACCTCCCCTTCCCGCTGCCGAGAAGCGCGGTTGCCGCAAGGGCACCCGCTGAAGATTTCCCACGAGGCTGCCAAGTTGCTCGCGGTCGCCATCTTGCCCCTCCTACCACTCCTTCCTTTCTTCCTCCCCTATCTTCCCGCGTACACACCCCTCCTCATTCCACCGCTCCTGATACTCTCCTGCTGCGCCACTTCACGCCCACTTGCACACGCCGGTAAACGCAAATGCAATATCCAATCTATCCCACGATCACATCTCCCTTCCCCACTCTCCTTGCTTCCTAACATGCCCCACGGTCCCTCCAACCCGCGTGTGTCATAAGTAGTAACCCCTGATTTTCACGAAAAGATTACTGCACCAATTTGTTTCAATGCATTAAGCGCAGTTAACAATGTTAATTACAAAATAATGCTTACAAAATTTTATCAACAAATCCTAATCTATGGTACACTCATTTATAGCAATGTTGATAGCAAATGTGTTATTAACAATGCTGAAAACACCAATGTTACTTTAAAAATTTGTAAGAATGATGAACGGGAGTAAATAACTATTTTTGATGACAAAAATTCTTACAACATTGCTGATAACATTGATTCTAAAATTTATTACCGAAAACCTTTGATTTAGACCACCTTAGAAAGGGTCGGGAAAATAATGTTATCAACAGTGTCGGTAACAAAGATATTAACATGGTTCTACCATTGAAAACTTTTGTTGCTAGACAATATTGTCAACAAAATATTAAAGTTACTAACAGATTGTTGGTTACAATGTTGAAAACATTATGTTGTCAACAATTTTCAAGCATTTTTACAACATTGTTAATAACTTTGTTGAAAAGACATGTCATTAACAATGTTATCGTTGATGTAAACTAGGCATACGTTCCACTGATTCTTTGTTATTGGCAGTGTGTCCTTGTGTAAAGACGTTTCTCATTTACTCTACCAGTCAGAATAAGGTTATTGCGAATAACACACGTCAGTGATTGGCAGTAAAACGTCACGAGAGGTGGTAGTTGAATTCAGCCAATCACTGACCATAAAGCAGAGCCGCAGATGTGCACACGAAGCACTGAAGAAAACTGATTCAGAAATATTTTCACAAAGAACAGGGCTCCCTAGTCATAAGGTGCTTATGAAAATTCACGCTGTCAGCCAACAGCTCAACATTTAGGTGTTCGAAACTTCAATTGATGGCCTCGCTATCAATTACCAAGGAGAGTAGCATATCCAGGACGCAGTCGAGGGCGGGGCAAGCTACGGGAGGATGTTTTAACAACATCTCGGACTCCGACTATAAAAGCTTGCGAAAAGACTGCGAGAGAGAGAGAGAGAGAGAGAGACGCTTCAAGGAGTGACGAGGTGCGGGGCGTCGCCGACATCAAACCAGAGGATTGTCAACGACGTCGAGGAGCAGCAAGCTCTGGTGTCCAGGAGGGTACATCCAGGCCAGCGATCCGTCCCCGGTGTTCGCAGCGCAAGACATTCTCTCGAGAGACGTAAGTTGAGTTTCCACCAGTCGAGTTGCCTTTGGGCTCATTGAGTAGACTGTGCCGATTCAGAGAAGACAAATACTAAGGTGTAGCTAACGTAATAAAATGGTTCAGTTAAACATCGACTTTAACAGTTCTTCTACACCTCAGATTACTCCTCATTATCATCCGCTCATGTAGTGAACTTAAATGTATGACACATCCCGGAGCTATTCTCATAAAGATTGCAATACTGAGACATCCTAGAGTAATCAGGTAAAGTATTCAACATAATGAAAATGTAAATCCACAAGGTGTTCCTGGATTCTGAGAGGGCCATATTGTGTATGAGAGAAGGCCGGGCTGAAGGTCGAGCCAGCTGCTCGACTAGCGAGACATATCTGTCGCCCGTCGGGCCCAAACAATTGGTGAGTCCGACGGGGATCGAAACCGATTCGCATGCGCGGCAGGCTATAGGCATGACCTCTCGACCACCGTGACCCCACAACAACTTATAACAAATTTAAATATATATACAATAATGTGTAAATAATACACTCCGGACATAGCATTTGGCAAAATATTTACCAAGTAGAAAACACGTAGTCTTTTCTATTGGGTCCAGCCATCTTAAAACCTTGAACAGTTATAACATTAATTGCAGTGGTTATCGAATCCTTGTGATCGACAAAAACTGGCCACGTGACTGAGATAACCTACTCTACTCAAACGAGTGAATTTTCATAAGTGCTTATAGTCACGACGGCGAGCCCGCTTTCATGCGTGTTTCATAATTACAACAATGAAACTGCAGTAACATGTCACAACGGTAGTGTGGGCAGGACAATTTCTGCCAGACGTACCGGAATTCTATTATCTGCGCCAGATTTTCTCCGTTGGAACAAGGTACCAGATATTTTTCATCCTGGTATTCAAAAACACCACAATTTTAATTGCCACGGGAACATTTGTCAAATTAACTGATGCATTAAAAGATATTTAAATAACTGCTAATTTACTTTTACCTATGTTGTAAAAAAATAAGTCTTATATTACACAACCCCTCCAATGAATTTTCAAAACCCTTTCTGCAACTGTTGCTCATTGTAACTACAAAACTTCAGCGCTGGGGAAGGTACGATTACCGGTACGAATTATTGTCCTACCATCGGTACTTTTTATTACTATTTTATTTTTTTCAACCAATCCGAAATAATTTTGGAATACCTCAAATTTGAATTGTCGAAGATAACATTACAATATGCTCTTGAATATGAGTAACTCCTTTTATGTTCGACACTGACAACCATTGCAATTCTAATCAATGGTAAATAAAAGTAAAAAAAATAAAGCCGTAAAACCGATTTAGGCCTATGAGTGTACTAGAGTATTATGAAGAATTTCATAGTTTTAATCTGCCTCGAGCCAGAATTTTCGCTTCTCCATCTGGCAACACTGGGGAAGGACACAATTTAAGCTCCAGGCATGCGATAAGTAACACGAGGACAGTTGACAGGCGTAAAAAATTTCACGAGAGCTGGGTATATATATATATATATATATATATATATATATATATATATATATATATATATATATATAGGTGGTTCAGGATAAAGGGATCCTTTTTTTTTTTAACCGTAGTCACTTTCTTCTCTTCGAAGCGCTTATCATTTCGTACCTCAATCAAACCATGCAGAATGTATTATACTGATAAGTTATCATCTAAGATGCTCTCAAAAGTGCTCACTTTACAGTGAACTGCCTATAGATGCCTGTAAGCTGATAAAAGTCACCTTATGGCGCGCAAAAAAGCAAATGTAACCAAAACCACGAAAAAGTAAACAATAACGCATTTTTTTTAAATGACAAAGAAATTACCGTAAAATATCGCATAAATACGTCCCGTGGACGTAGCATTTTGCATAATATTCTACATGTACAGAATATATAGGTGTTCTTTCATTCCCGTCACCTTAAACACTGAACAGAATTACAAGTGTTTACCACAACCCTTGTGATCGACAAAACCTGATCACCTGGCAGAAAACCCAGCACCTGGCCTTTGTTTGCAGGTAGTTATAAACGTACGCTTCAAGCCGCAACACCCCTTCCCAGCACCAGAACTGCTGTGAACTGTTGCAACCTGGCCCTGA
Source organism: Medauroidea extradentata (assembly GCA_003012365.1). Taxonomy (NCBI): domain Eukaryota; kingdom Metazoa; phylum Arthropoda; class Insecta; order Phasmatodea; family Phasmatidae; genus Medauroidea; species Medauroidea extradentata. The sequence continues at coordinate 74,431 of PNEQ01094724.1, forward strand.
TGGTGTATAGGGCAATCGTACTGTAAAATTATTTGCAGGTCCACCGCAGTAAAGCATAGCAGAGTAAAATTGTTTCCCATACTTCACTAATATAATCTGTCTCATGTAAGTATTCTGTATTTTGACACTTTATTTCTGAGAAGTGTGTCTGTACACATGCTTGGGGAGACCGTAGTTGTCCAGAAAGTCAGGTAGGTGTGAAGCTCCAAACAATGGAACTGTCGGACACATTTCTCAGAAGAGAAATGACAAAATACAGGAAATTTACATGAGATAGACTATAGCATTATTGCACATAAGGAAGCAGTCAAATATATACTTATGTTACGTTTGTTGTTTAGTAACAATGCTCAACATATACTGTATTTACAAGCTAAGCATGGTAAATGTCCCAACCCTGTACAGGTTAAAATGTGTCATTACTACCTTGAAAGTTTCTTTACAGAGTATTTACTTACAATTCTTCTTGTCGTCTTTACGGGCAGGACATTGAAAAATTGCAAACAACGACACGAAAATAATACTTTCGACGTGACAATCTTGCTTTTACAGCACGGCTGTTTGCAACTAACAAAAAAGTGAAATACTTTGAAACGATTTAGCAGGCGATACTATATTGAATTAGTTTTCGGCAGTTTCATTTTAACTACGGAATTAAATTTTGTTCTCCAAAGCCTATTGATTATAAAGATTAAGATTAATTCTGTTTATTTATTTATTTATTTGTATTATTTATTTATCTTTGCCACCTGTTTATCCCAATTTGAGTAGATAATCTACTCGGGGATGTAGGTGTTGTCAACAGTATACATACACTATACAATTATAATCAAATTTACAAAGAGTAAGTAATATGACAATGAGAATAATAGTTAACATGGATAAAATATGAGACAAACACATGATAACATAATCAGTCATTCAAGCTCTCATTGACAGAATAATAGATCTTATCTATTAAAATTTTTTTAAATTTATTTTCTATATTTATCGGACACACACTATATGCATTTTTAATATCAGAAGGCAACTTATTGAAAATTTTCATTGACATATAATTTAAATTTTTTTGATAAACGGTTAAATTAGAAACCGGATAATGCATATTACTACAATTTCTAGTATTATGATTGTATAATTCCAAATTAGTAG
>PNEQ01094725.1:0-75370 GCA_003012365.1 Medauroidea extradentata
ACTGCTGCGGCGGGCTGACAGGCGAAGAGGAGGTGCGCGACGGGAGTCGAACAGAAGACCTCAAGAGTGAAGACAGCGGTGCACTCGGGGTGCTGCGCAGCACATGGTGAGCCATCACCACTTCGGACTGATAAGGTTGTACATTGTCATCATTAGAAATACTGTTGATTGGATATATGACTGAATTTTATTGTGATTTTTAGTGTTTAATTAATTGATGGTAGACTTTTCTTGTGCTTTAATTGTCAAAGTTAATTAACGTGTCTGTGACACAGGAGTAATTGTGTGCATAACTAATTGTGTTGTGAGAGTTCTAAATGATTACTGTTTTGTGTATTTCGTAGCTTTGTAAGCTATTAAATCCAGTACTTAATTTAACTCTTTTATTTGTAATTATAAGACCTCTATCCCAAAGAACTCATGGGAATTGCCCACATATAAAGTTTGTGCTCTCAAACTTGTAACAGTACGTATGACTGAACTTAATGTTAATTTTTTCTTTCCTTCTTACTATGTTTTAAAAATTAAAACTATATAAAGTTTTCAAGTGCGTGTTCAGCGTGGCTGTCGTTTGTAAACATTAAAGCTATTACTGTTAGTTTGGTAGTATAGTTTATTGCTACTGACTTTTATTTTATTTTAATTTTAATTTCTAAAATAAGTGTTGTATGTACCTAATATGGGTTCAATGTAAGAGAAGGCATATATGCCTTAACTGCGCCTAATACCTAATAAAGGCGATTTTATTATTATTATTATTATTATTATTATTATTATTATTATTATTATTATTATTATTATTATTATTATTATTATTTGAATCGTCATGTTATTCAGTACATTTAGTTCGAGAAATGGAATTCAGTAAGCAATTGGTCATGTGAAAGGGTGTTAAACCTCCCAGCATGGGCGATTCGCCCTGGAACACATTGTTACTAAGTTGGTGCTGAAAGCGTGCAAGCAGGGCTGGCAGCCTTGACCTTGGAGGGCGAGGCGTGGTCGACACGGCACCTTCCTAATGAGAGGGGTCTTCAGGAACCCTCGTGTCTTCAGTACGTCCTCGGGACAAGAAGTGAGCAACTCCTCTATAAGACTGTCCATGTCGTCAAGCCTTCACACTGTCTGTCCTTCTATTGGGCTGTTCATGATAAACGAAAATGTTTAAAGATAGTCTTGTCAAGTATTGCCCTAACAAGAATATGTATCTTATTGGGGCTTCAGACGTTAATGTTTTAGTACGATTAAACTAACATACACGCTGGTCTTATCATAAATCTATGTTTATAACTGCCAAATATGCTATGTTTATAAATGTTTATTAGTGGCGGAAATATTCACATCGGCTGTAATCAAGAGACTAAAAATTGCTTCCTTTACAATAAACAGTACATGCATACAGTAAGTAAGCGTATGTGTTTATCGTGTTGTATTAACTGTTGGATAATGTAGAGTTTATAAATTATATTAGTTTCATTCGCATACTTGTTAATACTAATAACTGGAAGTTATGTATGCTACAAACTGGCTGCAAATAATAACATATAACCTGTGATTAAAAGGTAGACTAACCTATCTGGATAAAGGAGTGTAGGTTGCAACTCTCTCAGCACACAGTTGTGTCTTCATGCCACTGAAACACGTGTAAACAGTAACAAACGCTTGAAAACATGTTGGATACACATTTCAAGCCTTGCTATCATAAATCTGTGTGAATAGGATACTAGGTGAATAGGATCGAAAAAGTTAAAACAAAATTAACAGTTCAATATCTACTTTAGATTTTTTTCCTTGATACTGTTTACAAGTACATTTATTGAAACATTACTTTTAAAGAGAAAAGTAGTATGCGAGAGATTTGTTGTAAATTTTGTTCCTCTTCGCCCCACGGTGATTCTATTCATCTCGTTTTACGGTACGGATATACAATATTTACTATAATAATAGTTCGTCATCGGAACCCACGAACTCAGTCATTATTCAACATGCTGCACGTAGCTTTAAAATGTATTGATAAATACCGCATGCATTTTGAAAACATAGTAATCATCTACGTTTTCTATAGTACTACATTCGTCTACTTTCAAGACGATTTATTTTCTTTCAAATATTTGACTGCACATAAACAGAAGAAAGGCCAATATACTTGAAAAACTTCGTATTCCTGCAGTGCCGAAGATTATGTATTTGTAGACATTGAAAAACTAAAAATGTAAATATTTAAAAACAAACGTGACAGTTTCAAGTATCAGTTCAGTCATAAAGGTGCAACATTAAAGCTATATGTCTATACGTATATTAGAGTTTGAGTGCATAAGCTACTCCTGTTCTGTTTAAATGGTTTCAAATATAAATATTATTTCCAAACACCTTTTCTGCGTGGCGCCTAAGGAATAAATTATTATCTTTCCAATGCATTTAGCTCTGTTATAATGAATGTATTTTGTTTAAATGTTCACATTTAGGCAATGTGAACAGTCATAAATGTTTTATGCGATGTTTCAATTGATTTCTGGCCCGTTGCTTGTAATTTATCTGTGTGTTTCTGCTGATCTTGTCAAGTGTTCTATGTAACTTACTACGTCTTAGTGTTTAAATGTCTAGCTGTGTATTTTCGAAGGGTTACATATAAGTGTTTGTGTTTTGTATTCTGTTCTCGTTTCATTTAGTATGAATGTTTAAATGTTGAGCATGTTTTGTAAATGTGTGCCAGGCCACAACCAGACATACTAGTAGAATTAAAAAGGGAATATATGTGGTAATTTTTTTGCAAATAAAAGAAAAATGTGTTAGGGAAGGCCAGTGGAGATTTGTGCTGAAATTGGTTACTAGGAAATATCGTCTACATGGCGAGGAAGATGTTTTCTCCCCCAACTTACTGGATTCTTGCTGACCATCTTACATCATGTGTGTCCTTGAACAAAAATTTTTGTATCGAGGAACGCGGTGTTACGGTGTCGCAACCCCGCGGCGTCAGTGGCGTCGCAGGAAGGCGGTCAGTGGGTGCTGGGTAATCAACAAGTCACCAAAAAGTGGCGGATTGCGGCAACAGCGGTATCCCAGGAATCCGATGACTTGAGGAGTTAAGTGGGTCTTGACACTTACCCAACACCTTACAAACTCCTGGATTCAGCAGGGATTACTCCGCCTCTGGGCATAGCTGGGAGCCAATCAGAGGTGATTATATTGACGGCCTGGTGGGGGTGCGAAGAATGGTATAGACATCGAGCTAGCTATCCGGGGTAGTTGGAGTTGGAGAAGAGAGTCGACGAGATAGTCTTCTGCTCGGGCGGCGACCGCAACTGGGGACTCTGGGTTCGAGTCTGGGTGCGACCTCTGGCTAGAGAACTAGCTCCAACGGCGGCACGAGTTGTGAATTCCTGTTGGTTTAGGGAAGGAGAGCGATCCTTTACCTATCTCCTGTCTCGCCATACCCTAACCCTTCCACTCGCCTCTATTTCTATATTGCTGTTATTCCTTGTTCTCTATTCTAGTAAACTCTTGTTACCTTTCATCTCTGGCTTATTTATCTTCCCCTTCCCAGGCTAAACTTTGTAACAGCGGGCCTCGCAGTCATGGTGGTCCAGAATTGCAATGCCACCCCCCGCTCCCACCTTCTCCTGAAGACTAGAGGCCTGCTATTCTCACGTGACTGTTCTCGTGTCGACTTGTCTTGGCACTTACCCACTAGGGAAAAGTGGACGCATCGCTGCACGAGAGTACAATCACGCTAGTTTGAAAGAGCACATGTGACTTAGCCACACGACCACTAGGGCTGTATATGTGTCGAGATCACAAGTTTATTTCCAGTGCAACAGATCCGAGTCCCGGAGACACGTGACAGCTGAAAAAGAGAGAACGGCCTCGGAAACGCGAGTCGACTAGTGGTTTACTGGAGTCACTAAGAACTTTACCCACAACCCGGATTACGTACGACTGTACGAGTATCAAAGTCACAGTGAAGAGTAACTCGTGGCGGTGAACAATTCTTCAGGATAGCCACTATGTTTTGGTGGAAAGCATTTTGCGGTAACTTGTTTCAATGATTTACGTGCAAACATGCAGCTCTACCTCGTGGTCAGTGATTGGATGTTGTGAACTCTCAGAGTCTGGGGGTCCTACCCGCTAATCACAGATGTGTGGTATCGCAGTGAGCTTATTCTGGTTGGCGCAGTCTAATGAATGACGGTAGACACACTTCCCTAACCAAGAAGCAGAGCTGTAGATGTGTATGGAACGCGTTGAAATAAGTTCGGGAAAATTATCACCAAAATTAGTGGCTCTACACATTTTTCTAGCTGATAAGAGACAAGACGCCATCAGGTATCATGCTGAAGTAAAAATTTTCCTAACTTGTCAATTATCTATCTTCAATAGATGTACTGACGTCATTGAATAAATAACATAAACCTTCCTACTGTTATATTCGCCACAGAGGCCAAATCACAAGGCCGTCAAGACCTAACAGCTACTAGAGAATGGAAAGTGACGCGGATTAATTGACCTGTAGGTTAGCTTTCAAAAATACATGTTTTCTGACGCAGACAACAGCTGCACATTGGCTGCCAGCTGATACAACGATACCACACGAGTTCGCCTGCTTTTAGTGGCTACTTTTTTATTAGCACAGCGTCCTCTGGAAGGTGTCTTGTAAGTCCAGAGCCAACTGCGAAAGTGACACAAACTTACTGTGTTATTCATTCTATGTTCCTTAATGAAAACGCGAATTTTTCGGGCCCCTGCCTACTACACTGAACTTAAAGTAAACTATGTTACTTGAAATAAATACCATACAACGAATGTTCACATGTAATTACATTAAATTTTACTTCCAGCTGACACACTTAAAAATAAAAATGGTATAAAAGTATCTCAAGCTGCGTCATGTGTTCCAAGTTATCCCGTTTCACGGTACCAGCAGTTTGGCCCATGTTGTAGATGTCAAGGCCATGACTACCATTTCCATCATTCCACATTATATTTAGCATTCACGACGCATGTACTGCTATCGCTGGTGAACACATATTTGCGGTAGAAGTAACCATCCCTCCCCCAACCCCTCGACAACCAAGCATTCACATACATACCCGCTTCCCTTTGTCACATTCCGCGTTTGCCACAACTTATTGCCGAGAGTCGTTAATTAATTTACATACTGCGTCATTCCTAAAGCAAATAACGCAGGTAAAATATTGCTAAGTAATTTGTTACGGTGTAATTAAAATTCATTTCCACGTCTAATACTTTATGTTAATTCGTTTTATAGAGTTTCAGTTGAACATTTCATTCTTAACGTCGTGATAGCCAAGAGTTGAGCAGTATTTTTTCACTTGTTTTACTCACGTGTTGGCATTAAGTGTGTGTCATTATTTTGTAACACACCGATGTTAACTGTTTATTAATTGTAATGTATTGCATAAATTATTTGTTATTTTTAATTCTTTTTTTTTTTAAGTTCACTGACTTAAACATGGCTGAGCGCCATCTAAATGCTACCAACCGCACTGCTGATCCATGTTCTTGACTGGATCTAATATTCATATCTCACCGTCATCTAGTAGGTTCGCGTGGGAATACTGAGAAATGTCTCCTCATGATTTAGTGTATTACCTAGTTATTCTCTGCCTACTAAGAAATATCAGTCGAAGATTATAACATATGGGTAAGTATAAAATACATAACTAAACAAATTGCATTACGATACTGCACAAAAATCTTGCGATTATGTGATACATGTTATTACTGTATGCTCTTATTCCTAAATGTACTACTAACCCATATGACAGTAGCGCCGGTCAAGCAGAGGCATAAGAAGGCTGCCCAGCTCTTGTAGTTAACTCAGGACACGAACAATTCTATGTTATATCCAGTTTTCAAACGTGACTTACGTGAAGAGATTTTGGTCAGCACTTAACGTCTAGGTATTTGGCGCTGGTGAGGGATGACATGATGTATGGAGCAGCGCCGGAATAAAGAGGCGGGGGAAACGAGAGACCTCCGAAAAAAAACACCAAACAGCTGCATCGTTCGGCACGATTCCTACATGCGAAAATCCGGGGACCGACTCCGCCAGGAATCAAACCCAAATCGCCTCGTTGGAAGGCCAGTGCCAAAGCCACTGCGCCATCCTCGGCCTCGCGGTGACTTAAGAAAAAGAACCTACAACAGCAGACAGTTTGGAGGAATATTGGTGGCTGCAAAATAAGTATACGCAAACGGCAAGGAAAGCAGAAATGTTGTATTCACACAAACTGTTGCAGAGGTTCCGTCAGAAAGGTATTGGCAAATGCGTTAAACAGTCCGATAGCTTACAGACTGATATTTCCGCAAAAGCATTTCGTTCGCATTTTCTCACAGATGTTAGGTTGTAGTGATTATGCTGGAGAATAGGTCTTATCTGTAGGTCCATGGTCAGAAATACATTGCGAGCAATTCAGGTTTACACCTTCAACCATACCTGATGACGTGTATAAATTGGTTAAGCGGATAATATGCATACATAGATCATGGAATTAAGTACTGCTTTACCCTGATACTGATAGTAAATCATGTAGTATTTGCTGATACACAGTCTTTTGTTAGATTTTGAAAGTATCTTGTGATTGGAAACGTATGATTGTAAAGCCGTTGTCCAAACAATTTAGAGCTAATAAATTTGATCGCTTTAGGCCAATTAGCATATAACCGTCACTTTGAGTGTAATACTTAGTTTACAAACAAAATATAATTTTGTCTTGGCAAAGATTTTTATTTCTCAAGAAACGTAACCACTTGGACTTAGTCACGTCTTTAAGATCGAAATCAAATTCTGTTAATAGACGGTAAACAGTCCTCATACAGGATTGTCAACTGTGGGGTGCTGTAAGGGTTATTTCTCGGCCTTTTAATCTCTTTCTGTTTCATAAATGACCTTTCAACGTCAGAAAATAAATTAACACATCAACCTGTATGCTGATTATTTATAACTTTAGACGTCATTTTTAGTAAACAGTGTTGTGGAATTAGTAAACGGTCTTAATAATGTGTTTCAGCATGTTGAAAGTTGGTATCAGTAATAAATTATAGACTACTATAATATCATTTAATCCCAATGCATTTCCATAGCCTCGGTAGGAATGCCGAAAAGTTACATTGTCTACAATAGCGCTCACAGGATTACCAGTTACACTTGTTTAAAAAAGTTATCAGTTAGGATTTTTCTTAGTAAGGGCACGTTGTCTAAATTTCTAGAAGTTCATTCTGTACTGCGCATACGCTCAATGAACACAAACGCGTCTCGTCATAATATGTCACTACAATAACCCTCAATAAAACGTTAATTCCCGTACTTGAATATTGTGATGTAGTGTTCTTGGCTCTGATGTAATGTTCTTGGATGTGATGTAGTGGTCATGGCTGTGAAGTAATGTTCTTGGATGTGATGTAGTGTTCATGGGTGTGATGTAATGTTCTTGGATGTGATGTAATGTTCATGGCTGTGATGTAATGTTCTTGGATGTGATGTGTTCATGGCTGTGATGGAATGTTCTTGGATGTGATTTAGTGTCCATGGCTGTGATGTAATGTTCTTGGATGTGATGTAGTGTTCTTGGATGTGATGTAGTGTGCATGGCTGTGATGTAATGTTCTTGGATGTGATGTAGTGGTCATGGCTGTGATGTAATGTTCTTGGATGTGATGTAGTGTTCATGGCTATGATGTAATGTTCTTGGCTGTGATGTAATGTTCTTGGATGTGATGTGTTCATGGCTGCGATGGAATGTTCTTGGATGTGATGTAGTGTCCATGGCTGTGATGTAATGTTATTGGATGTGATGTAGTGTTCTTGGATGTGATGTAGTGTTCATGGTTGTGATGTAATGTTCTTGGATTAGATGTAGTGTTCTTGGATGTGATGTAGTGTTCTTGGATGTGATGTAATGTTCATGGCTGTGATGTAATGTTCTTGGATGTGATGTAGTGGTCATGGCTGTGATGTAATATTCTTGGATGTGATGTAGTGTGTATGGCTGCGATGTAATGTTCTTGGATGTTATGTAGTGTTCATGGCTGTGATGTAATGTTCTTGGCTGTGATGTAGTGTTCTTGGAAGTCGATGAGTATTTAGCAGCAGAGTTACTGCGCATGTAGAATTCACGTGCTTGATTTGTATTTGGTTACAGTACAGCCTCATGACCACGTCTCAGAATACCTACAGAAAATTATTTATTATCTTCGTTTTAAAAATATGCGTTTACTTCATAGTTAATCGCTTACTAACAAGATCCTGTCATCACTTTAAACTAGTCCTAAGTGCTTTGCGTTCAGGTTAGAAATTCTGATAGCAACTGTTTTGAAAATCGGTATAAATTATCACTACAACGGTCCATCTCCAACCATAAATCACACTCTTTCTCCAGCTCCTTCACTGTCTCTGTTGCACAGACATTCAAATGTTAACATTTGAGAACTGTTAAACGTGGCGTTTATAAATGTGTTTAATTATCGAGGCTATATGAATATGTAAATTTAAATTTTACGTAAGTAGTATTCAATTTTTTTCTTTTTTTCCGCTTACCGTGATAGAAGTACATCATAATTACGTAAATTTAATTGTGAATTCTGTATTTGCCGCTTGTAATGAAATCAGTTTATTTTTAAAGTGCAATAATTCTGAGAAGAATTTGTTTGCTTTTATACACTTATATCTTATAGTTATTGCAAATTTAAAGGCAAATGCTGTATTTGTCACAGGTTATTAATATTAGTTTTATTCATGAACAAATTTATAAGGTTATGTGTGATACTTAATCAGTTGTATTGTTTCTAACTTATATTCTAAAATTGCTGCTCTTTAAGTCAGATCATACAAATTATTGTCGCGATTGCATGAGCTGTTTATGCTTTTTGTCACAGATACTAGTATAATTAACATTAAAATGCATGAAATTATATGTAAGAACTATTTATTTGGTTAATTTAGTCAATATTTCTCATCTTATTGACTCTCATCAATGATGTCTTATACGAAGCATCACTCGTGTGCAGATGACCTACAGATTTATACAATTTTATAAGACGGGTGCTGAAACGGCTGTTGAAATGCTAAATATTGACCTCGCAGCAATTTATAGTTGGTCTGTCGAAATTGCCTTAGTGCAAACTGAGCCATGACTCAGTGTATCACGAGTGGTTCTAAAGTCCTTGTGTTAGATATTAACTAACCTGCTCTTCGTATAATAGATTTTAATTCTACTGAAGTGCCTCTAGAAAATACTGTCAAATATTGTGGCGATAACATTAATGAAACACTGGCGTGTCCAGTTCATGTCTCAAACCGATATAAAATTTTCACTATACATTACGTTCTCTGAAGCGCATGTAAAGAGTAATGCCATAAGAACTACAGACCACATTAGTAGAGCATCATACTATTACTAACCGATTACTGTGATGTAATCTACAACACTAGCAGAGAACGTTACGCAACATTACTAAACGAACTATGGTAATCTGGTGTAACATTTTAAACGTACGTAATAAGGTAACATTTACTACTTATTTACCCAACATCAGAAACACGTATTTCGTTTGATACGTTTTATTTCGAATAACTGTAGTAAAATTTGACAATTACTTGGGCGGTTGATAATATTTTGTAATATGCGTCACAATACAAGACAATATTTACAGTACAAACAGTGAAATTGATGTCTCAGGTTCATTTCAGAACTACAAATGTCTACTGGCATAGCTTAAAAGACTTACAACACTTAAAATGTCGTGTCCTCAGAGTTTTTGAATTTTATTGATGTTGTGCGGGAAAAGTGTATAAAATATACTCAGCAGGTAGACCTATATAGCAAGTCTGGATTAAGTTATTACTGTTATTGCCGTCATTGTCATTATACTGAATATGATAAGCATAGTATTAGCAAATTTTATTGACCTAATCCTCACAGTTATTACCAGTGTTATCATCAATGTTATAATTGTTATACAAGGCGCGTGATGGAATACACCATCCGTATACGTGGTTGTTGCTCTGAGGCGAGATGCTCCACTGCCCTCCTCGCACGCCCACAGTCGTGACACAGCATCTTGCCTGGTCCAGATGAGCACGACGGGAGAGATATTGGCCTCGCCTGCTGACCTCAACCCACCTCTCATACCTATCTTCCTTTCACTCTCGCTAGGACGGCAGAGAGCCACGCTGGGTGTCAACAACTAACCATTTTGTACGGTACGCTCCATTGGCCTAACAGTCACTTGGCCTAATAATTCACATAGCCTAAAATTACTTAATGCCAAATGCCTATTAGGCCAAACGACATTTAGGCCAAGTGACTTTTAGGTTAAATGATGGTTAGGCCAAGTGACGTTTAGGCCAAGTGACTTTTAGGTTAAATGATGGTTAGGCAAAGTGACGTTTAGGCCAAGTGACATTAGACCGAGTGAATTTTAGGTTAACTTACTTTAGATCAAGTGATTTTCAGACCAAATGACGCGCTTCGATTTTGTACCGTTAAAGATTACTCGGTGTCAGCTGTGGGTTACGTGCCACTTAAAACATTCATTTAGTGGTAATAAATGTAAATATTTTTAATTGATTTATTAAACATATAGATTCTAATACTTTATTAGAGTTACTTATACTTCTTATTCAAATAATTCAAAAATAAAATATTTTGAGTGGCACGAAGTCACACCTGCAGGCACAAAGTAACCCCTATTCACGATGCTAGATCTGGTACTTATTTTGTAATCTGTTACAGTGCTGGTACACTATTTCATCTATCTAGTACCCGTTCCCTTCAAAATAATAATGTTACGGGGGCCGCCAACTTCGGTTGTTACCAGATTGTTACAAAACAACTCAAATGAGACATGTCTGCTTAGGAATAGCGTTTAAAGAACGTTGTACGTGTGTATACACACTTCAGGTTCACCTCTTCTTATTTCAGCATATTTTATAGCGGCCAAAAATGGCGAAAATTGATGTTTATGCGGTTTCTACCATAATAGTAATTTTTTGGCCTACCTGCGTCGTCACTCTGCCTACCCTCGGTAGTATCAACCACGCTAGAATGAGTTTCGCCTCCATCTTCACTGGTACTTTTTCGTGAAAATTCGGGTCACTGAGTTTTATAGGCCAAGTGCCAGTATTACGCGACATTATTACACAGTTTCCATGAAAAATGTTGGTTGAAACTCAAATAAAGAAAAAATATCACTGAAATAAAACTGACTAACACAGACGTGCGGCCCGTGGGACCTCGAAGGAGCTGGTAAAAGAAATGTGTGTCAGATAAACACTGATCGTGCCCGTGGCAGACAGTTGACTAAATAGTAGGAAGGTACTGCAGATAACAGGTCCTCAAGGTCACTGGTTGCTGAGGACAAACGACGGGGAAATACTGCGCGGTTCTAGGGAACTCACGTCTGTTGTTATTAAGGCAACACAATTTTGTTTTATTTTCCAAGCGTAAGCTGTGTAAACGCTATGGAATACTGTATTTGTGTGTGGTGTGTGATATTTTGCCTGTACTTGTTTATCAAAGGTCATAAAGTTCATGTGTCATAGGGATTAGAATTTTTGTGAACCCTGATGTTGATGTATCGCGGTTTTTTTCCCAGAAGTGTTACGTTATTTATTTTTAACACGAAACTATTATCTTAAATGTTAAACATCAAATGATAAACCTAAACATGCCTAGTACAAGAGTAAAGTACGCGACACTTGGCTTATTATTTGTATAGGCAGTTCGGAATAAAGTGAGCACTCGAAAAAGCTCTGCTAAAGATCTATTTCCAGCCAATTCGTATCTTTCCGCGTGTAACGGCTAACGACGGGAAAAGTCTAACCTCCTGGGACACGTCACTTTATGTTTGCGCGTATAAGATAAATTGTTCAGTCGATAGGTACCTATATAGTTTGATAAAAATGAAGTTTATTAATTATGTAAAATACAATTATATCGCTGTCGATCGATTTAGTTTCAGTATTGTTGTATTTAAATACGAATAAACACGGAACTATGTTGTGTTATTTCGCTGCCAACCATACGAGCAGTATGGCGACTATCGGTAATGTTGAATTATATGCAGTAACAGCTAGTGATATTTTTCAAAGGTTAAATATTTAGTGTTCACTTTATTCCGAACGGCCTATATGAAACGGCTGCTGTAAACTCATGTTGTTAATAAATAGGGATGTTTAACTTGTTGAACTAATTTTTTTATCTGTGCGTGTGCTATTTTAGTGACTATACATTTTCAATGCATTGATTGCGAGAGAGTGAGAGTGGCATTAAACTGCCTAAATAGTTCAGGTAAGACTAATTAAAATCTAACTTAGTACTTTTTAAACATTAACACATTTTCTTCCTAGGTTGGTACGAAATATTTTTTTTTCTTTGTGAAAACCCTGGCGCCGCACAGTCGTGATTTCCGTACTTACATCCTCGTGCAGTTTCGTGGTCATGTCTCGACCTCGTCCCACTGTTGCCACCTTCTCGCAGTAAAACCTGCCTCACTGTCTGTCATTTCGATACAAATAAAAGTAAGTTTTATAGTTGTTATCAAATACTTATAAAGTGGCGTGTCTTTGCACGATTATAGCAACGCTGGCGTGAGATAAACTGGACTAGCTGAATACCTAAAATATAAACCAAAATCCTTTGCGAAATAATAAACGAAAAGCAAGACTTCACTACCAGATGCAATAAAGAATTATTTATAACATACACATGATTTATAAATAAGGGAAACCGAAAACGACACAAAAAGGACCAGGATAAACGGATTATAGCCATATGAGATCACTTTCCTGTCTGTGTAGCTAATGATATATAAATTATGTCACACAAAAGGTTCACCTTAGTCAAATATAAAAAAATATATATGTTAGTGGTTTACTGGGATTTGCACTGACTTTCAGTATCCAGTGTATTTAAAGTGACGTGTTATTAGCTGAGTTCCTCGACCCGTACCACGCGTCGTAATTCGGCCAGTAAAAGACACGAGAGAGTATAGTCGGAGTAGCAGTGCGTGGTAGAAGAGGGCTGGACAATCGCGTCTCATAAGAGGCTTGCCTCTCGTAGCTGTCAGAGGCGGGGCGCCTGGGTAGTGTCTGTGTCGGCTCTCTGCGAGGATATACAGTCCGTCTGTCCGGCGCCAACAACACTCTTGCTCCCCTACTCTGACTGGACCACTGACTCTCCTACCAGAGACACACAACAGACCAGAGAGTCGTTACATCAAGGATTAAGAGTGGGAGATAGTCACCATCTTGAATTTTCGTATTTTGTATCATAACTCTTCTTCTGGGTAAATTTATACAACTTTGACTTAACTGCAGAATAGAATGCATATTAAGAGAATTATATAGATCGTAAATATTCATTTGTCGTTAATGTTATTCGAGATCTGATTGCAGTTAGAAATTTATATTTCTTTCATAACTGCAATTAGATCTGTAACAATAGTAACGGCAAACAAAGATTTATGGTGTCTAAAATTTCCTTAATGTACAATCTATTCTTTAGTTAGGTTAAAGTTGCATGAATTTACCCAGAATAAAAGTTATGATACAAAATACAAATATCCAATATGGTGACTATCTCTTACACCTAAAGGCTGAGTGGACCACTACTCACTATAAACTCTGTTTATTACAGTGTTGTTAAAAAGAGCCGTACTTCACTATTAGTATTGTTAGTATGTCTGAACATTCACAAATATCCATTTTGCTGTATGCAACAAAATATTATTTTATGCTAGCATCCCTTCCCGCAAAAAGTAATTGGCTATGCTTCTGGTACCATAGGCTCAAATGAACACTTTTGAATTATTATTGTTATTATTAATGTCAAATGAATAAGAAATATGTTACATTTAAAGAATTGAAATTTACCTGCGGGTTTTATTACACAGGCTGCTTTGTTTATGTTAAAAAGTAGTAAAAATAACAAAAATAATCGAACAGCCGAAATAAATAATAAACCTTCTTCCAAATGTGACAATTTAATATTTTTATAGGACAACATTGCACGCTGGTATTTCTCCCCCATTTTATTTGAATAAAAATCCAGAGTATGTGTCATAAGTAGGTAGGCAGTGACAGTAAAAGTTAGTTATAACAGAAATTGGTGCAGGTTTAGCGCCGTCTTAAGGTACTCTCAGTGGTGGCAGTAAAACATTTTGCACTGACAAAAAATTACAAAACAGAGCATGGAATTCTTCGAGACGTAGGGAGACACATGTAGGGGAACTGTTCATAGTGGTATTGCACATTGTTTGACACAATGAGGATTTCATCAAGAGAAAAGGGATCTCTTATGTAATAATTTTAAATATTGTGCTAAGCTGCACGAACCAAATAGGAGATTCTTACATTCAAAACGACCTAATGGTGTTATGATTAAGTTATTTTTGTATGTTTGCAGGAGCAACCGAAATAAGATAGAATGCTCGCGCCATGTAATTTTTGGAGAATATAACTTAGATATATAATTGATTGCATTGTTGTGATTCTGAATATGTGGGATAGGACACCTATACTGTTTTGCCAGGACATTGAGTACACGATAATCACTACAAAGGTGCCACAAACCCTCTTACCTGTATGTAAGGTGCAACTCTTTAAGAAGGGCGGTAAATGCCAATATCCATTATCAACTGGAATTCTACTTCTTCTGCTGCTGATGGTTTGAGTGGAGGGAGCTGTTCAGCTTTGCTACAAAAAGGAGATCTAATCATTTCTGCCGAGTTTTTTTTTTAATCGCTGGAGGGTTTAATAAAAGCTGGGGTTTAATGCATAAGCCAGAAAATTATTTTAGATGGTTGGCGTAGCAATGGACCAAAGAAATTATGAATAGTTTGGCAACGCTAAGATCGTCCACGAGAGGCATGTGGTTGCCAAAGTCATATTGACTACTAACTACCATGTGAATGACATCAAATGAAATATTAAAATTTTTCAGAAAGTTGGCCACTATTACGGACGTCCGTACATCTGCCAATGCAAAAGGCCACACACAAGAAAATTGCAGTTCCACATCGGAGTACCTGACAAGGTGGCACAACTATTACACTTGCATTCACGAGTATCAGGGTTTGATTCTTGACTCAGGCCATCCTGATTTCTGTAGTACATGTCTTCCCGAAATCGCAGCAGGCGAATTTCCTTAACAACGAATATAGCCGCTTCTTCCGGTTGTTGTCTTTGTGTAAACTTGTGTCATCCCTCCGTCTCTAATGACCTCGCTGTCAATGAGACGTATAGTCCAGTTACCTTACCAAAAATTGAGTTTGAGCAGTCGGTAGCCAAGGCTCCATTAATGTTTCTGATATTTATGGCATACGACTCTTCGGATTCAACATAAGAATTATTTTGTCATGCTTTTTGTGGAGTGTTATAAAAATATGTATGCCGATTTCTATGAAGACTCGCAGTCACGAATTTGCATCCATGATGACTAGGCAGCCAGAATTTTAACTTCTAGATATTACTGCTATTAGTGGTGTGTCCGTTCATTTCCCGATTTAGGTGCAAAAATGTGCGCTTGGACACGTTTCATAGCATAGTACTTAAATTTGTAGTTATACTAGCTTTTCGGCTGAACGGACCCGAACTCGCAGAAATGTGCTATTTTTATTTTCTCGACCGACTAGGTTAGGGCTGCCACTTACTGGGTGAGAAGAGAAACAGCTTCATCTCTCTGATTCTGTTAACAGAGCTGACTGTACAGAATTTTGAAATAGTTTCTTGCTTCAATAATATCGGCCACTCCTATCATTAAGCATGAAGTAAATGTGCGACATGCAACAGTAGTGCCACTAGTTGCTTGGTGAGGATGGCCAGATTTCTACCAAAGAGAATATATCTATGATGAACACGTATTACTGAGTAATTATGTAATTTCTCAAGAGGAAATATTGTTTTGAACGGTAGTTACTTTGCCTTATTATACAGACAGTTGTCGATATATTTTTCGGACTTTTGACTGATAATGTTAATATATCATAGTGTTCAAACAACTAAAATAAAAAAGCCGAGTGGGGAATGTTGTTGTGAAGTAAAATTGCGTGGATTCTATTTATTTATTTTTTTGTTGTTTTTGATAGGCACATATTGTTTCAGTATTCCAATAACGTGGACGTTGTTAATGGGATTTTATCGGAAATTGTAATAGCTGTTTTTAGTTTCATTTACTTTTAATTTTTTAATTTAATCTTAGCTCCATAGTCTTGTGGTATGAGTTTGGCTGTAGGCATCGAGCATGCGTAAGCTAGGACGCAAAGTGGTCACATGATGGGCGCGTTATTTTGTCATGCTGGCCTCCCTGTCGGGCGGACAAGACATGGTTGTGTGCAAGTGATCATTGGCTGCACATGCCTGGGCGGTGTGAATATTGTGTTAGCGGATGTCCACAGATGAGTGAAGGCGTCTATGCTAGGTTGTGGGTACGCAGTGGTGTCGACAGTGTGAGATGTGGGTACCCGAAGTGGAAGGAGATGATTTTTTAACCATCACATTACTTTCAGTTGGAATGTCAGGTGAAAAATCGGTAAAAATACCAAATTAGTATTTTAAGTTACTTAATGAAATTGTACATACTTCATGACGTCGCCAATTATAGCTACCATCATGGATGCAATAGCAACGTCAAGTTGTATGTGTTTATTTCACGACAGTCACTTCACTTGTACACTGAGTCTGCCACTAAAATGTTTGTGTTCAAAATCACAAATTTGGAGTAGAATTGATTACTCTATTTTTTATCTTAGTTGTCATTAACTTAAGCGTAAAAAGCCTAGTCACCCTTTTTATAGAACTTAAATTTTTGTTAAAGAAGCTAAAATGCACCCATAAGTAACTTATATACATTTTGAACTTTTTGAGGTGGCCATGTTGTTTATGTCACAGAAACAGAACGTAACGGAATGTGAGGAGCCACTGTAGAAATTTACATATTCCGAGATAGTTTACGACGAAACAAAATCTTTCCAAGCATTTCTTTACGAAAACAGCCACGGAGAACATGTTTTTTATGTATGCTCCAGTAGTATCAGCTACTGTCGTTTTGCTGACGCAGTAGTGTGGGTGGTCAGCATTGCTTGGGTATGCGAGGAATTGGCACGGTAGTGGAGAGAGGCAGGTTTGTGAGAAGTCGGCACTGAGTGTTGGTTACCGTGGTTACAGTGTTACATTGAGAAGAGCTTCCACCATTACAATGTAGCACAGCTAAGTGGTCACTTAGTTTTCTATTATCTGAAGTTATAACAGTAGGAATGAATTCATTCTAGTGCAGTTAATATTGTTGAGTGAAACCATCCCTCCGTTCGGCATAGTGCTTAGCGAAGAGTCTTGTTATTAAGTTAATAAGTTTATTCTGTTGAATGTAAGGACATTAATTCGGCCCTTTCAGATATTTGAAGGTAACAAATCTCGTTGAAAGTACATTCGACAATGCCACATTTTGTTTCAACACGTTACCATCTCAGCAGGAGGCATTTTTCTTTTTTGTTAACTAGTTAAGTGTGGTACTCATTAGGCTGTCTGTTCGCTGCTCGTCTAATTCTCAAAGTGTAGGTAGAATTCGCAGTTGTAAGCTTTCAGGCAACTGTAACGGTGTTGTAGTTTTAAATAGAATCATGTATGAACCCTTATTTGCCTAGCGTATTTTTATTTGAACTCGTTTTGACTTATTTTTGTTTTTAATATTTATAGTTGAAGTATAATTTTTTTTCGTAAAACTGGAAGTCTAAGAAATATCTGGAAATTACTCTTTACTTTTACCCTTATTTTAAAGCCTAAACGAGTACAGATATATAAAATTTTTGTTCGGCAATTTGGTTTATAATAGTTTTCACTATGTTGGCTTGATTGTTTTATGACAGCACTGTGGTTTTTGCTAATTATGTAACTAACTAAATTTTGGTTAATTGTCTTACTATACGAAACTTTATAATTTTTTGCCACGAAAAAATTAGCTATAATGCAAAAACCATTTTAAACGAATCTGCCAAATAGACTTATGATAACTGCACTCATTTAACATTAAAATATAACTATCGCAAAACCTGTATAAACAGGTAGCATGGTCTTAAGATGCAAATGGCTTACCGTCTGTCAATAACTGAATGTGGAAAATTACCGATGCGTCACTGTCATCGGGTTAGATCCCGGTGAGCCAAACACTACGTAACATAATTATTTTACATAAAATAATGAGGTGGTTGTTATGTTGACTAGATACTGAAACTACAATGAAACCCTCGCAAACAGAAATTATCAACACAATGTAATTTTTAAAAGTAAAAACTGCTGGTTTTTTTAACTAAGAAATTTAAATCACAAAATTAACTAAATGCATCATTCTTTAAATAAACATTGTAAAACTCCAAATGCTTAATAATACAATATATTTAAATTATTTATGTAAGTTAACATTTTCTTCTAACTATTTACAATAACTAACATTTGAAGTCGATTTTCAAGATAGCATTTCTTCAACTATGTATGGTTAATGGACAAACCGAAAAAAAAAAATCATCCTGCACTCCGTTGGTTAGTCATGTTTGTAGAAAGTCATACATTCACATGCTCAGCACTCGGTTCGGTAATTTTATTATTGCTGGCATGTATACTAAATACTGTAACTTGTATTTTGGTGTCAGGAATAGTTACATTACGTTACATGTTATATACGTATATAAGATCTTTGAAGCAAATGTCTCTTCATAAGTAAATAAAATCGACTTCCCATACGAATAAGGTAATTTCACGTAATTTATTTGCAACATACTATTTTCGTAGTCACGGCTAGTGAGACGGACAAATGTGAACATTCCTACCCAAACACATAACCATGTTAAGGCGGTAACAGGTCGTAGGTTTTATTTTCTACTTGGCTGCTCAGTCTGGACGAAGTTCCTCACCTCCAGTTAGAATGTCCTACCTCCCCTGCAACTGTTGAAGTGTAATGTAGCTGCATGTTAATGGACGGTATAAGGCGATGACGAGAGAGGTTGCTGTGTCCTCCAGAGAATGCAGGCAGCTGGAGTGTGCTGGTCGTATTACGACATGTATTCATCCCCAACCACCCTCACACCAACCAACTGCCACACTGTATGGTTCAACACATACATCCCTCTCCATTGTCCAGTTCCACGAGTGAGGGAACTACAATGAAACTATGGGTACCCGAACTATCTGAGAACTTTTAATCTGTAAGGAAGTTTTACAATGTGAAGTCAAGCAATTAGGCAATACTGGTAGTTTGTGAATCGTTTAAAGTATCTGTACAGAAATATTATGTGGCAGTAATGCTTAGAAATTTTCTTACATGATTGAGGTGAATCCTAACGTCATTCTCTTACTCGGTTTTCTACTGACATTCAGAGTTTTGTTAAATATCTTCACGAATACATAAGCATGATCATTGTTAGTGATAAACAGCATCTCTGACGGTAATGCACACACCACCTCATGCACAATCCACAACAGCATAATCATTGTGGTAAAATGTGTGTTCCCGTAAGGAAACAACATCTGCTGGCCAAAAGTGAGTCTGTTGAAGACAAACAACACGTAGTGTTGGCAATGCAATCCTATGCTGTAGCTCTTCAAGACAGCTGAAACATACTCGGCAATTTCATAGGAAAAGGAACGTGGCGTGTAAGAAAGGAAGGCTGTGGTGTCTGATTCTTTATCGTCTTCATCATCATCAACCACATTATCCACAGCAATATCTTCTTCTAACACCTCAAGAGCATGTTGACGAGATGGTGAAGAGACGGCACTCTTACTGCTAGTAGCAGGAGCATCAGATTTACCCGGAGATGTTGACTTGGCTGGGCTAGCCTTATCCGATGGTTGATCCACTTCACTAATCGGTTTTGATGGTGCTTGTTAGCTGTTTTTTTTTTTTTTTACTGGAGCAGATTTGTTAGGAATTTACAATTTGGGCCACACTGTGTCCGACTGTCGTTGTCCATTTTGTTTGGACATTTCTTGGTTATTGAGAAATGATAGATCCTCAGTCTGTGTCATTACATCGATAGTCTGGGTACACGCATCCTTCATCGGCCGACGAGCACTGGCGACTGTACTGTAAGAAACATATGGCCAAAGCACTTGTTGGTCTTTAATCATCTTGTGTGCCTTGCCTATTTAAACTTTATTGTGTGCTGTGATCGTCTCAATGCTCTGCTCTTCTTGCGAAACAGAGCATTCCTTCGACCACAATGGATGTTCACTTTGACAATTGGCACATGTTAAAGGTTTGCTGCATATTTCATTGCCAGAGGTAAAGGTTCGGGACATTTCGAGCGTATTGCAAGTGATTTACAACTGGTCGACTAATAGCTGTACCTCTGGCAGTTGTAGCAGTGAAGAGGTGACAGAATGAACTGTTTCATATGCACAATCAGATTACAAAATTTTATGTTGCTGCAAGTTCTGAGGAGTCAGATATCAAGAACAGAGTAGCAGTTGGTAAAAGTACACCACCAGATATTTTGTTACTCGACTGACATGTGTGACACACTGCTCCAGCAACAGTTGTGAATCTGGAACTTCGATCAGGTCGGGACACCAAATGACATCCTTGCTCGAATTCAGTGCGATGTGGGACGTTACTTCAACAGGAAACCACAATGTTGCCCCGTTAAATTCTTTCATTGCCTGCAGCCTAAGTGACTGGGCAGCATTTAATGTCTCGATTAACAATTCTGTCATATTTTTATTTTCTTGCAATCCCTGACTGCGCACCCAGTAGCAACATCGATGACTTTTTGGAGCTCAAAGGTCGATACTTTTTCCGACATGCGTCCTTCGAGATCTTTCACAACTAGGAAAAGTGGAGTTAGCAACTATTTTTCACAACTAACATTCAAATAATTGTGCGAATCAGTTCTATTATCACTCCATTGTCTTTTGTTTCGACTGTTGAGGAAGCCACCCTGTGAAGTGTTTTTTGAAGCCATTGTGGAAAGTGTCCTACTGAGATCTGTGTCAAATTCAAACTGCCGCTTGGGTTTTCGGTTTAGGGGAAAGTGAAGAAACCAGCTGATCAGACACCTCGTGGTTTGTGTCATTGGGAGGGGAGCCTACCTCCTATAGACCTTAGCAATACATAGGAGCAGCTACTCTTCGCAGTTATTCCAAGCAAATAACTGCCCCAACAGCACACAGAAGTATACACTGAAGCACACTACGGACGAATCGTACATCCTGAATAAGGTCAACTTAATTTGCCTGCCTGGAAAAACATCCCAGGCTCTCCACTACATAGAACACCCTTGGTACCATTTCAGGAGACATGTGGTTGATTACACTGGCCTCCTATATACTTTTGTAAAATGTCCCAGTGGGTTTAGGTGCATGGGCAGAGCAGTCATGACGACTTGTCCCGCTAGGATAGCACTAAGTTGTGCAACATGGATGTACATTTACGTGGATACAGGCTCCGCACCTAGACTTACCTGCTGAGCCAGTGAGAAGGATTCGTTAGACCGTCACTAACCAAGGCACCCCGTAGGGTCACACAATTCGTAGTCAGCGAGGATAAATCCTCATTAGGAAGAACACCGCCCTGGCCTCGAACGATGGTAGCGAGAAGGAAGATACGACGGGATCTGGTGGTATGAAAAGTAACAGGGTGACGAAAACGTAGAAGGTGAAGGAAGAAACATGACATGAAGGTCCAAAAAAATGTCAGACCCTAACAGCAGCCTGATTAGTCGCCTCTTATGACAAGTTCAGGTTGGCTCTGGTGGCATTCTATCCCTCCACCACATGGGGCTGTGCGCGTGTGTGTATGGCTGATTTAGTGTCTGTGAGAAAGAGACTCAGCAAATATATATTAAACTAGATAATCAGTTTCTATGCGTGTATCGGTTTATGTGCACATGAACGTATTTGTAAAATTCAGAGAGTAATTTTGTTCGTGTTTAATGTACGTACATATGGGGTAGTTTTAGTCTACTCTCAGAAAGAAAAAGTAGGCTAATGAGACCACCTTGCTGTCTGTGTGTCGCGTGTGTGTGTCCATGCCCGTGTGTGTGTCCCCATAAAACTTTTGAACCAGTGGACTGAATTTCATAAAACTGTACACATATAGTACTTTGTAATCGGACTTGGCTTTCATACGTTTCGTTTCTGCTACATTCATGTTTTTTTTAATGGTGGCCATTTTTACATTTTTCTATCAAGCTATATTTCGAAGGAACTGTAATTTAGAATTTCGTCAAACTTGGTACATATATAATACATACAGAGTTGACTTGAATTTTGTGTCTTTCGTTCATCCTGTGTGCATAAATTTCAAAATGGCGACCATTTTTACAGAATGTCCATAAAGTCCCATTATCAATTAAAAATCATAACTTGCAAACTATTAGAGATATAGTATTGTTGTTTGGTTTAAAATGTTTTACAGTTCTCAAAGTTTTTTTCTGCTATTCCAGAATTTTAATGTGTGCCCCACTAGTCGCTCGAAGAACATCAAGGTTGTATTCAAGTTCTGCCCATGTACAGGCCAGCATCGCAGCATGAACAGTTCTGATTGCTTCGTTGATTCTTGCCCGAAGGGTAACATTATTACTGACTGGTGTTTTGTACACACAGGCCCCATGTTATGACTGGGGCACCGGGCGGTAATCTGAAGGGGCACAACTCTCAAGACGAATTGTTTTTACTTTTAAAAAAATATTTACTTAATAAATTACGTCCCTTTGTAATTGTAAGTATTTCATGCACCCACATTCTTAAGAGAAATAATGCACAACAGTGACTTTTTTCAAATTTTTTGCTTGACTTTTGTGGGAGGAGGCGACTGATTTTAATTTGCCCAGGGCGCCAGGCACCTAAACCCGGGGCCTGAGTACACGCGATCCTTGACGTATCCAAACAAAAATGTCTAAAGGAGTGATATTGGAAGAGTGTGGGGCCCATGAGATTAGACCATTACGTCCCATCCACCTTTCAGAAAATGTGTCATTAGGAACATCCCGAACGTTCAAACCCAATGTGGTGGATCACCATAATGTTGGAAGATGATGGACAGCTGCAACTCTTCGATCTGTGGTAGCAGGAACAGTTCAATCATGTCCAGGTAAACAACTCCTGTTACGATTCTCTCTGCAAAGAAAAGTGACCCTTTCACCCTGTTGTGTATTACCCAACACCAAGAATTATGCTTCGGGCTATCACGAATGTGTTCATGTGTGCTGTGTGGGTTTTCAGAGCCCCAGATCCAAATGTTGCGGCGTTATCATGTCCGGAAATGTGGAACGTTGCTTCATCTGAAAACAGGCACTTTTTCAGGTAGTGATTGTCTGCGTCTATGGAGGCCAGTATGGAACAGGAGAATGCATGCCGCAGAGGACGATCGTTAGTCTGCAATTCTTGGACCATTTGAATTTTGTAGGCATAAAGGCATACCCGCATATGTATCACTTTATGGGCAGTTGATCTTGCTTCCTATAATTCGTGGGATGCGCGACGAATTGACATCTCAGGGCTACAATGAAATGCAGCTTGCTCTCTGTCAACACTTGCTTGAGGAACAAGGGGACGTCCACTTCGAGGAAGGTCTTTGATATTGCCTGTCTCTTTAAAGTTGTTGAACCACCTCTTTATGCTTGTGTTTGCCGGTGGTGCCTTCCCGTACTCACGTCGATAATGCTGCAGTACCATTGTTACAGATTTTGATTCTGCGTACCAAATGACACATTAGCCTTCTCTTGGAGTGTCGCCATTTTGATGAAATCCAATTCTGAAACCAAGAACAAAAATAAATTTGAACATTAAAACATTTTAAAACAAACCAAAATTATCTATTTCTAACAGTTTCAATTTATGATTTTTTTAAATGATAGTGGGACTTTATGGACATTCTGTATTTTTACAACAGTATCACACATCTTAGGAAATATTTTTCAGAATTTCACCAAACTTGGCACACAGACACACATACACATATGTATATATATATATATATATATATATATATATATATATATATATATATATATCTGACATTCAAATAATTAGAAAAACGCAAAGTATAAGAATAATGTTCCCACTTATCTTCTGTACATTGATTATTTTAGCCTTCAGACTCATCATCTGTATTAACATTGTAGCACACACTAAAGATGATCTTCCAAACATAAACTGTCTTCTGTAGCTGCCTTTAAGTTACTGCTACTGTTATGAAAATCTTTGATAGAGTTGTGGTTTTTACCTGAGCAGAAATAAATGTTGTATGCAGGAAATTAAAATACTGTAAGCCTACTACTACAGGCAGGAATTCAAGTATTATCGTTAAACGAGAAATTTTGAGTTTTATGCAGACAAATATATATTGCATTAATGATTCAAGAGGTTTATACTTACTGTGTATATATTTTTATTTAATTAAGACATATATTCTTCAAAGAATACCAAAAATAATAAAGCACATACTTTATGTGCCTTGTGGCATCCACCCACACGCTGTATTGCCATCATTTGGAAGGTGTTGCTTTATACTTCTGGACAGGTGCATTGTTCACAGTTATGTGCTATGCTATATAGATTCTAGTTTTTCTATTTTGAGTCTGCATTACAATTTTGCTACAAGTCTTGAAATTTTTTAAAAATAATAGATGCACATATTCAGAGAAATTTTGTAAAGCCTAGAAAATGGATGATTGACACTGGGGCTATGAGTTTGTAATTTCCATTATGTATTTTCTATAGGCTAAATTCAGACATTCTCAGTAAATTTCCTAGCTATGCATTTGAGTAAGCCCAATTAAACATTCGGAAGAAAAGGTAGAAAGTATTCTGATTTGAATGGAAATATTTTTGGTTGTCATAAGGAACTGTATTTAAAAAAAACCCTTTTCAGTTTAGTTTATTGCATCCATTGTATCTTTTTCAATTCAGTTTTGCACAAAGATATTGGACATATCATGTTCGCAATATAATATTCAGAATCATGAATGAATTTTGTAAAATTTACTATACATATGAAAACTAGAAGACATTAAAAATTTACAGTAATTAATAATTTTGCCTTCTCACCTTCTCGCATTTTATAGATTTGTGAACTTCCTTAAAAAACCTGACAGTTCACCATCTGATACATTTGTTTGTTTGCAAGTTATTTTATTAACTGGGAATGGTGTGTGTGGGTATACAAATACATGCTTGTGGTGTACAGTTGCTAGCTAGTATAGCTTCTGCAGTAATCTGCATAAAATAAAAGGAATAAATGAACACTTCGTACTTAGGATAAAAGATTTTCATGAAAAATTCTTGCTCAAGCCTACGTCGTCGCTGCTGTAAATCTTTAAATATCAATGAAAGGGAACCTATAGTTAGTTCACAAAGATCGTAATGATATTTATGTATGATCAAAAATGTTGGTATATATTCTGGAGTAGGAGTGACCATAAATTAAAAATTTTAAGATGCATTATATTGATAAACAGAAAATGTGGGGGGTGGGGGGAGTTTTACGTAAGGCTTCGGGTTTTTTATGGTACGTAGAATGTAAATATTAAGAAATAAATAGCTGAATTGCAGTGTACTAACTTGATTAAGTGCCAATCATGGCAAAAATGGTTTCTTTTGTCCTATTCAAAAAAGTTCAAAATTAGTGTTGTAGTGTAAAGTTCCTCAGAATTCTGTCGACTGTAACTAGCTCAGTGCCGCTAGCTGGTGCACCATACTTATCATTTACCTCACATTTGCCCATCAATTTACTCCACCTGCATGACATATTCCAATATTGTCATCTCTTTCTCCGTGTCTCACATAAACACACACATTTCAGTGTCATGAAAGTTAAATATATCAGAGACACAGCTATGAAATATGTATGTTATGAACAAAAATTTACCCTATGAGGTGGAATACACTTTTATTTCTTTAAAACATTTATTTCTAAGGGGGCCCGCGGTGGTCGAGGGGTCAGACCTCTCGCCTCCCACCAAGTTCGAGAGTTCGATTTCCGACGGGGTCAGACCCCAGATTTTCGTATGTGGGAGTCGTGCCGAACGATGCCGTTGGTCGGCGGATTTTCTCGGGTATCTCCCGTTTCCCCCGCCCATTCATTCCAGCGTTGCTCCATACTCACATTATGTCACCCCTCACCAGAGCTAAAGAACTAGATGTTAAGTGCTGACCAAAATCTCTTCGCTTTATCTACACTGTAGATGGATATTGAAAAGTGTTTTTTCGAAAGAACGATTGCCAAACACTTCAAAGAGTTATGTAATTGTTTTACATAATGCGTCATACTAGGAAGTGCAAAAGTTATTGTGCAATGTAGGAGTGTGGGTACAAAGAGCCCTAGGAATAATTAATAGTTTAAAAAACTAAAATACACGCTTTAATATATATAAAATAATTTCATTAAGTTTTAAATAAGAATAGAGTAATTATCAAAAAATTAATTCTATCGTATAAAAGCGTGGGGTGCTTTTCTCATACATATGAAGTCATAACATTGTTCACAACAGTTTAAATTATAGAGGTAATAAACAGTAGAGGGCGCATGAAGTCACAAAAGTGTGTTTTCAACATGCCTCGAGTGTTTCATATTATTTATATACGTTTTTACGACTTAAAGAAGCAACTAAGCTGGATGAAATTAGTGGTGTAGCTTCTAACATGCTTACAAATTCGTATAGCATCACTATGAGATCAATTCAAAACCTAATTGTAAATACATAGCCAATATTTACTTTTTCGAAAATCAGATGGGTAAAAAAAATGTTTTCTGAGCATTGTTTACATTTGTGATTTTCATATAAACACACAATTACACTGTGTGAAAATTGTGGCATACTCCCCTGAATGTTCGTGTATTCTCATTCTCTGAAGTAAAAACGAACATGATTTGTGATTACTAAGAAATTTCGTCTTTTTTGTTGGTGAAATTTCAAATCTCCCGCGCATATTTCACTGTAGTCATGTGACACGTGTTGAACACACAGACTAGTATATAATTGCTTAGCGCACGCTCCCACTACCCTATATTTACTATTAAGATTTAAATAGACCACATTTCTTACCCTGGCGACTGAAAGGTAATGTTTACCTCTATTTTTTTTGCAACACTGTGGTTAGAGTCTCGTGTATTTTATCTTTGGTGTCAATAGAGAGAAATAAAAAAACCCATTTATGAAACATGAATATTTATTTTAATTTTATCAAATACACTATATACCAATACCAGACCGTTTGAGCGCTTTTTGCGAGAATTTCTTATTGTGATAACTCACTAGGCCACCAGAGAGTAGCACACTACATTTGATGGTTTTCAGATGTACGATGCCAACATAGAAATTTTGGGGAAAACTTTCTCGATGGAGTATGTTCATTGAATGCAGAAAATGAAATATATCAGTACAGTAATACAAATATTATACAATGCATGTTGAAACAATAAATTGTAATAATTAAGCAAAACTAATACCAAAACATGCATTAGTAGCCCACTATACAGCTAGGTTATTGTTCGCCTTTTTGATTGCGTAACGTGTCCGGTATTAGTTTGTAAAGTATTTGATTTTATTGAGGAACTAAAACGTCAATACATGAAAACAAATTAATTGAAACATTTTAGTTTCTCGATTAGGTTTTATTTTATCATGACTCTACCTTTACCAATATTCTGTGGATATAATATCTACAACAGTTGACATCGAGGCACACGTGATTACCAGGCAGCCATACCAAAACGTCCAACCTAATATTCTGCCAATAAAATATTTTGAACAGTTGAGATCCGTCGAACGAGTGGGCCAGGCGGGCCAGACCATAACGATCAACACTCCGGGCGTTCAGGAAAGATGTACAGATGTCGCACAGAAGGTGTGTCGTGGGCTGGGGTACAGTCATGCAGAAACCATTTGTTGAACCTGATGGCTAGTGGTCCATTATCTAGTAAAACTGGGAAGATGTGTTGCAGAAAATTATGGTACGCAATACCGTTGAGAAGCCAGGGGAGGAAATGTGGCACAATCAAAATGCTGTGAACAATATCATGACTTCAGATGTTTGAGAAAAGCACCCCACGCTTTTATACGATAGAATGAATTTTTTGATAATTACTATATTCTTATTTAAAACTTAATAAAATTATTTTATAATTTTTAGTGTGGTTTTCAATTAAAGCGTGTATTTTAGTTTTTTTTTTAAACTATTAATTATTTTTTACTTTTTAGTTCGATTGGTCGTTAAAGTAATTTTTTTAAAAGTATTTTAAACCATATCAATTTTAAGTCGAAACAATTAATATTTTTTGCATTTTCAGTCTTTAAACGAAGTTAAATTTCATAGTAGGTAACTAGGACACTAGACTTTTAGTTATATCATATAAAAAACACATAAACTTATATGAAAAATATATTTAACATTCTTAATTGAGGTACAATATGAAAATTTTACCATGTTATCTGAGATTTATATCGTAATCTAACCATTTCATTTAATGCATCATTATTATTTGGGACTCTCCCTGTTAAATTTGAGCAATCAAGTTCTTCTATTAGGATACCATCGATAGATTTTACACGGCTAAGGGCTGCGTAAGCTTGTCCAGCAGCAAACAGTCGAGAACCTAGATAAATGGTTGCGTGTTCAACCGTACAGCCTTGCATTTTGTGGACAGTCGATGCCCAGCTCAGGATTAATGGCAACATTATGGTAGACACATTAATGTGAGTGAGTAGTTTTGTAGGGCACATCGACAACTGAGTCATTTGCGTCAACACATTATTGTGTTTGCATATCAGCTGATTCACCCAGCAAGCAATCTACACTGTCCTGCACAAAATATCGTTTGATTCGAAACCGTTGGCGTTTCTACAACAGCATGGTAATATGTGGTATACTGTACTGCTCTACACTACAATACACCAGCTACATGAAAACTGGTTGAATCAAACGAAGTATTGAATTGTCTTCGTTTCTCGATATGTGTGCAAATTTTCAAGTTAATCGGACGTCTGGGTTGGTAAAAATTACGTTGAAAGATTCCATCCTTTAGTAAAACTATTTAATTTTATCATAGTGATACTGGTCATGATACTAAGATAACATTATAAAATTATTGTATTATCACCGTTTCTCGATACGTGTGTAACATCTCAAGTTTATGGGGAGTCTCCAAGATGGTGGAAATTACTTAATTTTATCCTAGTGATCCTGGTCAGGATACAAGGATAAAGTTATCTAATTGTAGTATTGAAATCTGTCCTCGATACCTTTAAACATTTTCAAATTAATAGAACGTCACGGAGTTGTTAAAAATTACATTGAAAATATCAGCCTTGAAAAAATAATTTTATTTTATTTTGGTAGTTCTGGTAAGGATATGTGTGCTAATTTTCAATCAATTTGGATTTTTAAGTTGGTGGAAATTACTTCGAACAAAAACCTTTGAAAGAACATGCACTGAACATTTTATTTTATCTTGATGTTTCTGGCCAGGATACTAGGATAAAGTTATTAAATTATTGTGTTGTCATCGGTTCTTGATAGGTGTGCAAATTTTTAATTTATTCGGACGTCTCCAAGTAGGTGGAAATTTTGTCCAAAGATAAAATAATAAAAGCGTTTTAATGAGATGGCAAAAAGAAATAACTTTTGAATTGTATCTCCAAGGTAATTTTCACGTTTTGAGAGACTGTAACATGTTACTGATTTTCAAATCATTCACTTTCGAATCTCATAAAATCCTGAATTTAATATTTAGATATTTACGTATGCTTCGTTCTTATCGAAAAAAATCTCAATTTGTTTTGAAGATACGGATGATTAATTGGAAACAAGTTTTATTTATTTTTGCCGGCTTTCGAGGACGAATATTGAAATATCCTTAAATTACTTTTTAATTATATATGTAAACTTCGTGTTAAGGCAAAAACCATCTCAATATCAGTTTAGTTTATACGGATGGTTAGACGCTAACACGTTATATTTTTTTACCATATTTCAAGGATAAATTTTGAAATATCCTGAAATTACTTTTTAGGTATTTGTGTAAGCTTCATTTTAAAGATAAAATCACCTTGATATCTTAAGTGGTTTAGGAGAAACAGAGGAGTTTTTGAAAACTCATTGAACGGCTTTGAACCCCCTTAATTTCTGAATTTCGAAAAATCGGAAAAATATGGAATATGTGTTTGCTTAGACAATGTTTTAAAGTAAAAATTATAAAAATATCTCATCAGGCTGAAGAGTCATCGAGAATTTCGTGAAAACTCATTTTATTTAATCCTGGTGATCCTGGCCAGTATATTAGAATAATTTTTTTTAATGATTGTATTGTCATCGGTCGTTGATAAGTTTGCAAATTTTTAATTTATTCGGACGCCTCTAAATAGGTGGAAATTATGTTTAAAGATCCCGTTACATACATACATAGATACAACTGAAGCTAATAAAAGCGTTTAAAAAAGGACAGAAATAGAGGAATGTATAAGTATGTAATAAAGCTAATTAATGAATCAGTTGGTTGGATATGGCTCCACTGCACTTCACTTGACCCCATACGTCATTGCGATTTCATTCACATTAAAATAGAATGGGCGCAGCTTAAGTCTTAACAGAAGAGCTTATAACACAGCATTATAGACTCATGCTATAGAGTCGTTAACATCATGCTTTTATGACCACATATCAACAGAAATCTGAATTCATTAACATCTTGAAATGCGAATTATTCTTTTTTTACTTATGAATTTTTACAGATTGTAGTAAGTGAAATCTTTCGTATTTTAGAGTTAAACTAACAATAAAATTCATCAAAATTAATAATTGTATAAAATTATAAAATATGTAAGTTATAATAGAATATAAATTAATATAACATTCACGCTGTCACCATATTACATAAGTTTATCTCCTGATCTTTGTAACATGGCTGTGGTCTGCCATCACCGCATGCCATAAGTACTTTACTGTAATGTGATACACTTTGTTGTGTGAACCGCTAAAACACTTACCTGGAAGACAATCTGTAGCCACAGTGAACTTTGGAGGGATACGCTCAGGAGAGAAATAAAATAACTATATACAAAACAGATTTATTTGCTACAACAAAGTAGAACCCCACAAAGCTACCGAGAGTTACAAAATAAAAATTGTAAAAGCTCTGCTGTCGTGATGAGATTTTACGCCCTTCAACCGTAAAATAAATTAATTACAATTACCATGAAGCTCGCGACATGCCAGGTAAAGAAGTACGACCGCACGCAAGCAAAGCTTTCAGTAAAATTATTGCGTGCCAGTTTGCCTCAAGCGCAGTGGCAGTCTGTTGCCAGTCAAGGTCACGCGAAGCTTAAGCACAGTAAGCCCGGAAATATACCATTTCTTGTGTTTGTCAGATCTCTCCAACCTTAATTCCGTGTACGTTTACCTTTGCATGCAATCGATGCGTGTTAATGACTTAAACACTTTTAATTTGACGTACTAAAGATGACATTAAATTATGCAACTATGTCAAAACATTACACAAACTAATATATTTTAGCCTTCTTTCCTTCAGGAATATAGGCTTATGATATCGCGCGTCTGTCTGTTTGTATGTTCCCGACTAACAACATTTTATGCAGTACTCGGTAATCAACGAAATTATGACAGATTATTACGCCATGACTTTATGAACACGACGCTATATTTTTAACGGTATGTTCGACACATTAATTGTTTTGTAATAATGTTAAATCCTGATCCTACTACTTCTACGACAGTGAGTCAGATGAGCTGCGATCTTAGCTGCGCTGCACGTCGCTAGAGTGCACCAGCATAACTCAAGATTTATGCATTTGTCCACCGGACATATCAAGAAGAAAGTGGTATAATTGTAGTAATTTGTAATCTTGAAAAGTTATTAACTATTATTAATTTATTTTTATCATTTTAAAGCATTTATTAGAAATATTCCTAAAACATGTTTTAAGATGACCCACTCCATGGATCATAATTTAAAAATATTATGTCTTCAAATTGCTTTTCAATTTAAGTTTAACAGTAATTACTTTATGTTGGAGATAAGTGTACAGCAGCGCCAAAGACGTTTTTTGCTGTCTAGATTACTGACAACTCACTTTATAGTAAAATTCGTTTAGTGCAAGGTATTAAAATTCACTCGTGCGAAGATTGCCATAATACGGTATGGTAATAGTTTCAAAAACAAAATTAACTGTAGGTAATACACAACCATTCAACTTAAATAACTATGGCTGTTGCTTTCTGAGGGTGGATAGCATCCTCGTAACTCTGTCACTATATTCTATCTAAGTAGTTACCTGACAGGCTTTATTCATATTTGGAAAGATAGGCTTATGAGATCAAGCATCTGTAATTCAAATGTACATTGTCGGTATGTACGTCTCCGACCAATATCTCAGAACCCAAAGTCTGACTTTAATCGAACTTGGTACTAACATATACGGTAACTTGAAAGGTTACATGTATGTGTTTTCCAAATACGTTAACCTTATTTTTTAATGGCAGCGATTTAAAAATGTTATGCACTTTCACATTTCGAGAACCATACTTCCCGATTCAAACCTTTTTTTGTATTTGGATTTCATCATCTTATTGTTCCAATGAGTGAGTGAAGAGATTTTGGTCAGCACATACCAGCGAGGTTATCAGCGCTGTGGGGGTGGGGGTTGGGGGTTGACATGAGATTATTATGGAGTGGCGTCGTAGTATAAGGTAGCGTAAAAGAGAGAGCAATAGATTAGTCATCTACTGAGATAGCACTACATGAAAAATGTTCGTTTAATTATAATCTGAGAACTACAAATTTATTATGTTGGCCGTTTTTCGGTAATAATTTGAATTTAATAGAATATATTGTTCTGGAGCAAAACTGTTTGAAGATGAAACAACATTAATATATCATAATTTCATATCATATTTCAGGTTATAAGAGACCAATAATAACTAAACTTTCTATTTGACAGTTTAAAAAAATATATGTAATTTTCGCCTAGATTATTATTGTAGGTAACTAGATAGAAATAGCCGATCCGGGGACAGAATCTGGCAGCTGAGGTTGAGGTTGACCTTGACCTTTAACCCTATGACCTTTGACCCCATGACCTTGACCTTTGTCCTTATGACCTTGACCTTTGACCCATGTAACCCGACACCTCGCCTGCCATCTTGTTTCCGGCCACCATCTTGTTTACATCCGCCATTTTGGATGATGTCACTTTCGAAAATTCCATTTTTTTTAATTCTGCCATCTTGTTTCTAATTGCTATATTAGGGGTTTCTTCCGAGTCATCCGAAAAAAATGATTTCACATTCTGTCCCATCCCCACATGCATTAAAAAATTAATTTAATAAAAATAAATTAATTTTAAATAAAAACTATTTTACATAAAAATTATTTAGATAAAAAAATCAACGTGTAATTATGGAGGTATAGAGGGTGAAGTGCAATGACAGTTCAAGGTCATGTGATGCCGGAAGAGAAGTTGGGACAGGTTCTGACAGGTGCAGCAGTAATGGTTTTGAAGAGGGGAAAGGTTGGGGAAGTGAGCTGGGACAGGTTCAAACAGGTATGGCAGTTCTGGTGATGGAGAGGGGAAAGGTGGGGGAAGTGCAATGACAGTTCAAGGTCATGTGATGCAGGCAGAGAAGATGGGACAGGTTCTGACATGTGTACAAATGGAGGAGGGGAGGAAATGAGAGAAGAGGGGAAAGTACTGTAGAAAACTGCATGGTTATACAATACTATAGTCAGTTCCATGCTGAAGAGGTCGGGTGCTGTCCATCATGTCTCGGATATGTGCAAGCAAGTATCATAATTACCTACTGAATTTATCGGAAATCGATCGGGTATAGATTCGAGAATGTAGTATGGTGTTATAATTGATTGATTGAATAGTGCAATATAAAAAATTATTGTTTTAATTAATTGAATTTATCGTTAATTGATCAGGTACTGTGCACAAGAAATTAAATAGTAAATATTATCGATTGATTTTACATTTGTAGTAATTAAAATATAGGGGTTATGCATACATGTATACTGCATAGCATGTGAACCTTACATATAGTACAACACTATAATCAAACAAACGATTATGCGAATATGGCGATGACAGCAGCATCCCTAGCAGACAACTCGGGAACAACAACAAGATGGCAGCATTAGCAATGTCTACAAGGTCGAGCCGAAGGTTATTGAGCATGGCCGAAGGTTGTCGAGGGTGTCCGAGCATGGCGGAAGACTGCCGAGGATGCCCGAGAATATCTGATAAATTTTTTTAACTAAATAATTTTTAAATAAAATAATTTTTTATTTAAAATGATTTTAACATTATTAAATTAATTTTAAATACACGTGGGGATGGGATAGAATGTGAAATGAAATTTTTTTCGAAGACTCGGAAGAAACCCCCAATATGGCGTCCGGAAATAATATGGCAAATTTTTTTCAATTTTTTCGGAATTTTCGAAAGTGACATCATCCAAGATGGCGGATGGAAACAAGATGTCGGCCAGAAACAAGATGGCGGACGAGTTGTAGGGTTACAGGGGTCAAAGGTCAAGGTCATGGAGTCAAAGGTCACAGGGTTAAAGGTCAAGGTCAACCTCAACCTCAGCCACCAGTTGTCCCCGGATCGGCTATTTCCATCTACTTAGGTTATCCATTTTAAAGTGTAGTACGACATAAGATAATATTGTATGTGTTATTTAAAGAGCTCTACGACCAATTTTAACCAAATTTAATACCTTAAAGAATAAACAATACAAGCTTCGATTTCTGAAAGATTTTTTTACATTGATCTGGCTTGAATTTTCATTAAAGAGCACAATGCACGGGTAAATAAACATATTTTGTCTCATTTCCGGTTGTGACTAGTTTTAACTAAATTGTATAGGCTTGTTGGTCTCTTTGAAACATATGGCTTAGTTTTAGTAGTGTTTATTGATTTAGTTCCGCAATTTCCACAATTTTGGGAGATATCATAGGAATAAATTAAACTGTTATGTTTCGTGAACTCTTCAACCATTTCATGTCAAACTATTTATTCGGATAACATACATAAAGTGAAGTTACTTTTCGTTTTTAATGACACTTTTAATAGCAGCTTTATAACTGACTGGGTCAATTTTACTCAATCCTGAGGAAAGTAGGCTAGTTAATTATGCTGTTAACTTCTTGTTTGTTTTCAGTAGGGTCAATATTTATTTGAATCGTGAAATTCTCGATAACTTAAAAAATACACTTGGGCAAAGAACTCATTTTGATGTAATATACAGTTTCCTGCATCAATTTCTTATCCTGTATCCTGTTATTTTATTTCTTAAATTATTCATTCGTAATTGTTATCCTGCTACCACTCTGTGTCTAGACTGTTCTATGAGAGCGACCTCAGTCATGTATAATACCGTCCTTTTTATTGTGCCTTACCGAGCGAGGTGGTGCAACTGTAACACATCGAAGTCGGATTCGGGAGGACACGGCTTCGATCCCCGGCTCCGGCCCTCTTTATTTCGGTTTTTCATGGTTTCCCGAAATCGCTCCAGGCGAATGCTAAGATGGTTCCTAGACAAAGGTCATGGATGACTCCTTTCCCAGCTTCTGTCGTTGTACCAAGTTGTGTTACCGTCTATAACGACCTCGCTATCGGCAAGACATAAAGCCCAATTAACTTACTTTTATTTTGTCTTGACAATGTTATTTATTGTTTCACTGTTTTCCAGACGCTCAACACTCTTAGAATATGTAAGTATAACTACCCGCTACCACTTTTGACAGCCTGAAAACTGTTACTCATGGTTACATACGCGTCGGATTTAAGCTTCTAGGCACCCTAGGCCCGTCAGTCTAAGCGCCCCCCGTTTCCTTAACAACTGGCGTCCTTTTAACGTCATCAGCACCACATTATTTAGGAGTACTCTGCTCTGTCCTCTCGCTATGAATAATGATAGGAATAACAATATAATAATTCAGCTTAATTGTAACACAGTTATTTGAAAATAAATAGCTGGATTAGCCATTGATCAGAAATAAATTATAGAGACAGCGTAAGTCAAAAGTAAAGCCAATGAAAAATTTTCACTCGTTGCCATATTGGCTCTTAACAAAATCGTGATGGGAAATTCTTTATATGTTCTACTGGATACAAGTGCGCCCTTGTAAAAGTAGCGCCCTAGGCCTGGGTTTCCGGCCCTGTTGTACATAATTTTATAACTTTATTTCTCGACAAATTGCAAGCTACCAGGAATCTGTGCTTTATTAATGGTCGCAGGAGATAAGGTATTTGTAGTCATTGTTTTGGAATATTGTAATGGAAGATATTTTGATTTTTGTCTATACGTGAAAGGGACGCAGCAG
Source organism: Medauroidea extradentata (assembly GCA_003012365.1). Taxonomy (NCBI): domain Eukaryota; kingdom Metazoa; phylum Arthropoda; class Insecta; order Phasmatodea; family Phasmatidae; genus Medauroidea; species Medauroidea extradentata. Next base: position 36,357 of record PNEQ01094725.1, read on the forward strand.
TACCTATATTTTTTTGCGGCCACATAGGCTCAAAATTTGCTCCAAGTTTGGACCAGCGTTGGAAAGATTACTTTGGCTTGACAACAAAATGGCATCTGGGCCTGTGTTAACCAACATTTTAGTTTTTTGGTTGTATTCCAACCCCATTAACAACAGCTATCCAGCAATGACCCAAAAATGACATTCTATGTTGGACAAAATGTAAATATAGTCAACTAGTGCTGCACTGGTATCGAAACTAAGACCCTTGCATTTTTAACGTAATACCTTACCCACAATTCTACGACACCGATTGCAGCTAGTCAATTGTATGAACTTTCTTGCTATATTAGTTAATAAACTTAACAAGACATAACAGAGATGTACGTTACTTTCTTCTTACAACTAACTAAGTAATTGCTACAATACTTAGATCCTTCATATTATTTGCAGTACAATTAAATTGTTATTGCGGCTTAGGTGAACTATTCGTGCAACAATTATATATTTATTTCATGTAAGTATTTCCATAGGAAGTAGTTGACAATATTTAGTTCGTTTTAAGTACGTGGAAAATTAAAATTAAAATTTCATTTTTACTTAAATAATTTTTTTCTGCGTGTTATTCTTGTCAGCCATTTTGCAGTCGATGTTACACAGAAAAAAATTGTACAGAGCAGAGAAACAGGCAAGTATATGAGTGTATATTGCACTGCCGTCCAGTTATGAGTTGCGATTTAAGTTCCAAGTCTGTAACTCATCGGGAAGTTAGTTTAAGATGGTCGTCTGGGTGCAAATATTTTTCACATTCGAGGCCTATAAATGCGGAAGCGATAAGGACGACACAACACGCGCATTACGCCTCATCCTAGCCTCTGTGCAAGTCACTGAACTGGCGTATAGTCTTCTCGCCGACAACTTGCTTCTATGAGACATCCAGTAGAGACCCTATCAATTTTCAACGTTTTTTAAAAACACAAGTGCATTGTACACGCATTTACCTTTTAAAAGTTTCTGTTTCGAGATTTTCATTCAGACTGCCAAAACATCCATTTCCGCCATTTTCGCCAGATGTAAAATAAACTTTAGATATAAACGGAGGACTTGAAATGGGTGTACACAAGTGTACCGTTCCATATATGATATTACTAAGTAGATGTAATTTACGTGCCCTGAGCAGTTCTCGAATATTCTTGTAACGCGCGAAGTTCTGCACACTACTACTCTGCGGACTGGGCAGGCGGCCAACTTAACATGATATTTGAAAGTTTTTTTTTTTTTAATTTTCATTATATAAATTATATCACAATTTTTTTCTCTTATATTGCACTGTCTTCCAGTTCTGAGCTGTGTTTAAATGTTCAAGTCTCTAGTTCATCGGGAAATTAGTTTAACTAGTGTATAATAATGTTTCTTTCAATTACGTAATTATTTTACAACTTAGTTCCTCTTATACTGCATTGTAATCCACTCCTGAGAACGTTTAAAGATTCAGTCTCTGTACTTTATATTTCATTGTATTGACACTTTTCAGAGTGTCGTTTGTTAATTTCAAATGTCATTTTATTCTATACTCAAAGAAAATACCACTTAAAAGTAAATTTCCAATAGCATATGACACCGACTATGATTCACTTTACTGATCAATTTAAAAACCTTATTTTAGACTTACTTTCACAATCTATCACCACGCTAAACAAATACATTTCATCCTGACTCGTCGTGAACATAGAGCCGGCGGTAATGTATCAATGAGTATTGTCAGTTAATTAAACTAAAATTTATTTAAAAGCTTTTCACACTATGAAACATGTTTTAAGCAGTAAACATAACACAAATTTTACGTTTCCATAGTTGTTAAAATGTCTAATAATTAATCTGCCTATTGCAAACCACCGTTAAAACAAAAAAATTCTACAGACCATGTCGAAATCAAAGTGCAAAATGATAGCAAATTACTTTTATTTCGCGTCGCGCATTAAGATCTCGTCAGCACGTCAATATCATTACTTACAAGTTACGACGTTGTTTTCCAGTCTTTTAATTGGACAGAGAGTTTTCACAAACATAACAAATAATTCGCAAATTTTTAAAACTAAAGCAGTCAATTTTTCTTTTATATATACAGAAAGACGACAAAAAATACGTATCAGTTGTATTCCTTTCCGGAATTGTAGGTACGTTTTGAATTGTTTGACAAACACCAATACTGGCGTCTATTTCTTTTCCTCTTCTTGTTATACTGTGGTGTTTTATGCAGCTCAACAACATTCGTGCACAGTGGCCTAGGTACGTTCACAAAAATGGTTCATTTTATATTTAAAAAACCAACTTAAACAGTGCCAGTGCGTAGTTCGACTCCAGAAACACACATAATCTACGATATAAACATATAACTGTAACACTGAATATTTGTTAATGAGTTAGAAATAAATGTATCCTTAATGTTTACTTCGGCTTTAAATATCTTGCACCTGAAGATGCACGCAAATGGAGATTTTGTAGGTTGAAGCAACACCCACCAAATGAAATTTTCAAAGAAAGCAATTAATTTCTCAAGGATTGTTAGTAAAATGCATAATCTATAATTTTTACGTCAAAAGGTATTCAGGGTAATTTTGTAGTGTAGAAAGAAGTTATCGCCACAATAACTAAATCAGTAAGTACGTGAATCCCGCCTGACTCGTAAAGAAACATAACCTACCTTGACGTTGTTTGAAGCGTAAGAAAGATTGTTTAAACTACGTGTTTTATTTCGACGATCTCACAATATACACCTAATTAAAGTAATCACACTTCAAGTAGGGGTGAACTAATTTTATATTTTCTTCGTTACATCATACACATTATGGAAACAATCATATAGAACTGTAATATCATAACGATAAGTTCACACTGCTCTACGTATGAATTTGTGTTAACTGTACACTCTAAAAAAAGTTTGAAAATTTGCCATACGTGCGTATAGGAGAGCTAAGGTAGTAAGTTTGGTAGAATTGTTTCCCAGACATCCATGGTAGCTTACCTCAACTTTTTATAAAACAGTTACATGTACACAGTAAAAAATATTGTACATTTACAAGGAAAATCTTGTAAACTAATATCAGAACATCATCAGTCAGGTAATAAAAGTGAGATGTTCGAAACCTTTTAAAGTGGTTACAAATAATGTGAACATCTTTAGTTACTAGTAAAATAAATGGTAATGAGTAAATTTTTCAATTTGAAACAAAATAAACGTTGAAGACCAGACAAAGTTTACAAAACATTTCGTAATTTTACAAAAACAATTTTTGGAAACTAGTTTCCAAAAAAATTTTTTGTAACCCTACAAACAATTGTTGCAAAGTGAACCAAATATTAGCAGTAAATATACAAAATTTGTTTGTTGATTTACAGAAATGTTTGTAAATATACAAGGAAATTTGTAAAAGTACAAGTTTTTTGTAAATATTACAAAACATTTTTGTAGTGTTACAAAAAAGTTTTTTGGAAACAGGTTTCCAAAAAAAAACTTTCTGTAAAAGTACAAAATTTTTTACTGTGTATACTAAAGTTACCGGACTTGTGTTGTAACAACTGCAAATGTTCTCATACTTACAAGGTGGAAGTGTGGTAACTGTCCCATACTGCGTTCAGGTTAACTACTTCCTAAACATTTTAGGAAATTTTTATACAGTGTATAGTAACGAAATGAACGAAAAACCTGCTGTGAACTACGCAACACGAGATCATTATAGACGGTGACACACATCTAAATACAACGACAGGAGACGGGAGAGGAGTCGGCCATGGCCTTTGTTAAGTAACCGTCCCAGCATTCACCTGGAGCTATTGCGAGAAACCATGGAAAACCGATATCAGGTTGGCCGTAGCTGGGGATCGAACCCGGGTCCTCCCGATTGCGAGTCCAATGTGTTACCGTTGCGCCACCTCGATCGGTTTCTACTTTCGTACGTTGGTTCAGCGTATATGTACTTGTAAAGTCAAACTTAAAGCTAGTATCCTTTTCTTGCACTTAACCGTAACAATACAAAAATGAAATGGCTTTGGATAAGACGAAGAATGGGTATATTAGCGGTGGATTTCTACAACGTAGAAACTGCAGTATTCTGAGAAAATCCACCAGTCATTAGCAATGTTTAGTACAATGCCCACGTGAGAAATTCACGTGATCGATTATTCAACCCTGGATCACATTGGTGGGATGAGAGAGTGCTCACTATCGCTCATTTTCCAACATTGTTCTGATATCATACACGTAAACAATTGCTTACTTTGCTCGCCACAAGAAATAGTTACCAATATGAAAATGCAGTTCCAGTGTTTCAGGCGTATGTATGCAACCCGCATTGACCTCATATAAATCAAGGCGAAAATAAGAACGACTGTCTCTTTCATAAAACGCGAAGATTATGTTGATATGTGTAATACTTTTACTGCCAACAAATAACTTTTTTGGCTGCCAGAACTCTTTTCCTCTGTTCATGTAACCTGACGGCTGAAAAAAAAAAATACGGAGAACTCGTATAATACTGAAACAATATTTTCCCCATTATTTTTCGCCATTTTCAGTAACTACTTGCTACAACTTTGTGTCAGATAAAAAATATATATATATATTTGCTGTGCTAAGACTGTAAGTAATGATATGCAGCATGAAACACAATTATGTTCCGAAGAGATATTTTCTCGAAGAACGCTAACGATATGCAAATCATCACAAACCTTAAAATAATGGTGGTCAGATAGATTTTTTCTGGGACTGATAACTGTAATATGCTCCAATTATGACACGTTATCAATATTCATTTCGTACTAAATCCTTAAACCTCCCCGGTCATGGTAACAGCGTGGGTGGATCCTCAGTCGATAATTTATAACACCCTGCTCTGCCTTAGACTTCGCACTGAAGCCATTACTTAAGAGGCTGTGTCACTTGCTTTGCTGAAGTTATCCATTTTCTTTTAATAAATTAAGAGTGCAATGAATTATCGACAATGTCTCTTAAAAGAAACATTACATTTTACGATCAGGTGGGCGTTAGTGGATGAAACATGGTATTAGGCGTGATTTAATATAAATGACATTGTGAGAGAAAATTATTACCTTAAATTTTCAATTAGGTTAATTATTTCATAACTACACTTTAGTGCTTTGAATACAATGTGCGTAATGAAAGATAGTATAACTAGCTAAGTCTCTACTAAAATATTTTCAAATAAATCTTGCCGAACTCGGAGTCAGGAAGAAATTAAGAAAAAATGCAGCATGGATTATAACACGGGCTCTTAAAGTTTTTTTCAATATACAAAATACTTTTTTTTTGTGTATTTTACGTTTAGTAGTCTTACATATTTTGTATGTTACGTAGATTATTATTTTGTGCTTAATACCAGCTAACTTAACTTCCAGTACATAGACAACTTAGTTAAAATAGATTAACTAGATGAAAATAAACTGTTATGGATCTAAGGTACTAGCTTTAGTAGTGATGTGGAGTTGATGTGGTGCAGCGGGGAAATTCAAGTACTCCGAGAAAACGCGCCAAAAATGACAACGTTGGTCATGTTTTCAATAACAAACATTGCAGTTCAACTCCACCGGTAATAGAACGTGGATCTCCTGAAAGTATTCGAATATAATATTAAAGTGAATAGAGAGATGTTTTCAAACTTCAGACAATTTGTGAACACGAATAATGCTTTTAGTCTGAAAATACGGTTTAGCTGTGTTTGAGAGCACTGAGTTATGTAACGTTATGAAATTATCATAATTTCGTCCAATTGGAATGTTTAACTCTCAGACATAAAAATATCAGAAACATGTTTTTAATTAAGTATAATGATAACTAAAACCAATGTTAAATGTATGAGCTATGTAAATTGGACATTGGAGAGCGCATATATGTGCTGTCTATAATAGTTTCTAAATTATAGGTCGTTCGGAATAAAGTGAGCACTAAAGATTTAACCTTTGGAAAAAGTCACTAGCCGTTACTGCATATGATTCAACGTTAACAATAGTTACCTTACTGCTTGTATGGTTGGCATCATATTGCAGTAAGTAGTTCCGTGTATTTTCATATTTAAATACAGCAATACTGAAATAAAACGAACTAAATTTTACATAACTATGTTTTACATAATTAATAAACGTTTTTTGTTAAACTACATAGGTTGTTATCGACTGCACAATTTATCTTAAACGCGCAAGCATTAAGTGACGTGTCCAGATAGGTTAGACATTTCCCGTCGTTGAGACGTTGCGCGCGGAAAGATACGAATTGGCTTCAAAGAGAAATTCAACAGGGCTTTTTTGAGTGCTCACTTTATTCCGAACCGCCTATAACAGAGTCGTATTGAGTATAACAGATCACGTATGTGTTTACATAATATAAAATTCGACGTATTATGTTCGTTGAAGTGACAATGCTACGTTACAGCTCCCAAATCTTCAATTCAGTTGGCAATGAATGATGGGCCAGAGTAAAAATTAAATTTGCTATTCATCTAGTGTTTGAACTAACAGCAACGAAAAATAAGTTTTGGAAGAAGTTGTTAGTAAAGTACATCAACAGAGTTAAAAATCTACAAGACACCGAAACACTTGAATGTTCTATGGTTCAAATTAAAGTAAATATCTCAAGTGCAATAGAACATTTTGTTGGGGAAATTGATTTTCATATTAAAGCTACAAATTTTGGCAGACACTTTGTACTTGCACGTGTCAAAAAAAAAGTCATTCGCATGTAGAAACTTGGTTTTTGTTTGACTGTCCAGTCAGAAAAAGTAACTGCACAGGAACGTAAAAAATACTTCAAGCAGCTTTTAGGCCATTTTGGAAGGTTGGTACATTGAGGAGAATCATTGGCAAATTTGGTCAAAATACGGGAGCTGTGTTCACAGTGTCAGAACTGCGAACTACGATGAAATTGAACTCATTCTAGCAATTTCTGTGTAAGTTATATATTGTGACTAGTGCTTGGGGGGGGGGTGTTAATAATCGTTTCTATGCTGAGCGAGGCACTGTAATTACTACGTTGTGTAATGCAAATTCAACAGGACGGTAATATTCAAAGTCATTCAGAATATTCTTACATCGAAATATTTAACTCGTGTAAAAGCTACAGGCCTATTTTCTCACAAAACTGAATGTATCAGACGTTCTACAGATGGACGGAGAAAATCATAAGTCATACTCATATTTCCCTCCTATACGCGACACATTGCCAGTCACCAATTCCTAGTGTCATTGCTTCCGTCGAATTGGCAAAATGAACTTGAAAATGTATTAGAGCAAATCAAGCCATAACTTCCCGTTTGTGTGTTTGTTCCATACTAACCACGAAATATTATTTAACACAGAAAAAATGAAAGCGCTTTCGGACAATAATGATTGTATACTTAAATACACATACAATCTCTCATAAGAGAAGAGTTTCATCTGTTATTGCCGACACTAGTGACTTAATGATGAAGACGTACGACTACACATTCAGCTGAATCTCTATATACTAACATAACTAGTGTTACCAGTCTGTGCCCTGCTCGTCGGAGATGACTTTCCTGACGTTGAACCATGTGGCTGGCATCCACGACACCGGGAAAGTTACAAAAGTTTACTTTAGTTATTAATTTAGGTTTACGTTCAAATCAAGCATAGTTGCAGTGGAGTCCAGCAACGCCCAGTGGAGACTACCGTCAATTCTATTTATTCTAGTTGTGAAAATACATAATTAGGCACACAAAATAACACACGGACTAATTTTTTTCGATGCTGGTTTTGTCTTTAGTTGCTTCAATAGAATGCGAGTTATTAATGATAAAAGATATCAGTGTCCAGATTATGTTTTCAAAGTGAAGATGAACCAGTCTATTTCAACTCTGCAAAAGGATCTATGTTGGCTCTAGGAAGTAAATAATGATATAAATATAGTGTTGAAGTTCGATAAGTTTAGTTTTGTTTTTGCTTAAGGGCGTTCAAGTGGGGAAAAATTCATAATTTTATATTTGTATGAAATAGTGTTAGTTTTGTTGACATTACTTAAGAGTACATTAACCTCTAACGAAAAAAAATTAGCTCAGTCTGTTTTTCCGTAATGTCACTTCAAAGTCAAAATTTGCATATTTTTACTTCATACAAATCTTGAAAACCAGTAAATATAATGAAATGGTAAAAATCTCATCAAAACTACACGTCACCATCTACGGCTTGCAGCATATACAAGCCTATTATAAAATATTTTTGTGTTTAAAATAAATTTCTAAAAGTACCAAAAAAATTTCCAATTTTCAAATTTTTTATTTAACATAAACATTTTTTGTAACGGGTTTTATATGCTACAAGCCAAAGACAGTTACACGTAGTGTTGATGTGATTTTTTCCATTTCATTATGTTAACTGGTTTTCAAGTTTTGTATGAAGTAAAAATATGCAAATTTTGACTTTGAAGTGCCATTACGGGGAAACTAGATGAGCTAATTTTTTTTCCATTAGAAGTATGTGTACTCTCAAGTAATGTGTAGAAAACTAACACTATTTCATACAAATATAAAATTACGTTTTTTCCCCACTTGAACACCCTTAAGGTTTTATGTAAGTATCGAGGAATACCGGTACAGTATCACAGGATAAGACGTTACTGTCCGGAAAAACGCCCTTGTATAACAAATTACGATATTAGCAGCATGTATTTTGATTGCTAAAAAAATCATATCCCAAATAATTCCAAATAATGTAGAAAATATCATAAGTTCGCTTGTCATTCATATAATGTTTTATTAAAAACAGGATGTTACATACAAATGTAAACTACATTGAAAACCTGTTACTATCTATTATGACATCTTTCTCCATGAATCCACCTCTCGCCTCCCACTAAGGCGATCCAAGTTCCATTCCCGGCGGGGTAGGCCCCGGATTTTCGCATGTGGGAGTCGTGCCCGACGATACAGCGGGTCGGTGGGTTTTCTCGGGGATCTCCCGTTTCCTCCGCTCGTTCATTCCGGTGCTGTTCCATACTTACATCATGTCACTCCTAAATGCGGAGTGCTGACCAAAATCTCTTCACTTCTATGAATCCACACTGCGAGAAAAGTCAGGAGTGCGACATAGATATTTTTACTCACTGAAAAAATTGGAATGTTCGATGATCTAGGATATATTTCTGAGTAGGACTACATGCTTTGTATTCTTAAGTGTGAATAATGTTCATAATTTGACTCTTATTTTCTCAGCAAATTAGAGTTTTTGCAGAAATACACACAGTCGCACACGTGACGTATTTTCAAACCTTAAAAAATTGCAGTATTTGACTCCTTTTTTGTTAGAAAATTATTAGAGTTCTTTCTAAAATACACGTACATGCCACTTTCCAATTTATTTCTACCGCAGATTCATTATTAATTTAAAATCCTCCAGAGCGTGGCGTACTATCGCCTCGCATTTGAATGTAAATGAATTCACGAACTTTTCCAAAACAAAGTCACATCGATAGACTCGTGGCTGCAAAAAACCACGGTTTCAAAAGCAATGATCATAAATTCACTTGCAGTGAAATTTTGCTCTACTCTGCAAATCTTCCTCTTACAGGAGTGCTGTTGTTGGCAGGAAGTAAGAGGGGGTGGGCGGAGGAGATTAACGTCATAAACAATAATAAATATATAAAAGTAGTAATTAACCTCGCAGCAACGTGCTCCTCTCGAACATCAGTACATTCGACTAGAGAGGGATTGAGGCTGCAGCGTTCCGATATTGCTTCATGAAATATTAGGGGCTCTGAGGCCCGGGGGAGGAGTGAGAACATCCCCCAGCCGCCTCGAGCACCGAACAGTGCATCCCCTTGTATGCAAGGGAAACACACCCTTCTGCGCTCCCGAACAACAACGTGGGAGTGTGTGTCTGTGGTAGAGCGAGTACACCTGACTCCACTGTGGCAGCGCGGCGCGGCACGTCAACGAAAACAGGCGCACCGTGAGTGACTGATAAGTATAAACATACAAAATTCGTGTTATTTTCTGACAGCTGACTAGACTCCATGTTACTATAGGCTTGTTCAACGTCTCCCACTGGCCGTTATTGTCGTGACTTGCCGCGGAGAATGCTTACACGGTAGAGAGGCCAATCTCTGTAAAGACGTAACACTCGTAAATGACAACACATAAAAGTTCGTAGCCAATTGATTGCAGATTCTGCTTTGGTATGTATATGAATATGAAGTATAGCCTGCTACCAAATAATAATGCGAATTTTGCATGTCTCTACTGATAACACACACACTGAATAGTATTATAAATTTTCTTTAGGCTATTTGGCGCAGTTAAGACAATTTTTCATTATCTTACACTGAACATTCAGCAACCAGATTCAAATACTACAATTATTTGTAACAATTACAATTTAATAATTCTAAGACAATCATTATGATTCGCGTTAAATAAATGTGAAACTTAAAAACTTAAACATAACCTACCAATATGTATATATATATATATATATATATATATTTATTTATTTATTTATTTATTTATTTATTTATTTATTTATTTATTTATTTATTTATTACACATGAAATAAAATACTGCCAGGCAATCAAAACACTGAGCTGTAGCTAGTAGCCTAGTAAAGTTACCATGTTCGACAGAAACAATTAAACAAATAAACATCAAGTACTAGGTTAAAGCTTGAACAAGACTGCTGAAGGGCGGTCTACAATAATTTTCATCGTCATTATTTTATTTTTATTTGTACCAGATATATTTTTTTTTCTTATTTTAGACACAAAATGTGACTAAATTTGACTCTAATGAAATTTTTTTATCTTTCACAGTTTTCACGTAATGGCTTGTTAAAGTCATATTTTGCATGTTTCCGTTTTAACGACTACACTAAAATCAACTGATATACCAAACTCAAAAAAATCACAGAGGATAAAGACATTGCAGGCTACAATGACATGCTCATAAAATTAAAGAATAATAATTATTTGTATTAAAAAAATATATAGAATTTTTAAAATTTTTATTTTTAGTTTCAGCATTTTTTAAAATTCAAATAACTTTTATTCTTTATTTTTATTAGCATGACATTGTAGCATGTAATATCTTTATCCACTGTGATTTTTTTGAGTTTGGTATATCAGTTGGTTTTAGTGTAGTCGTTAAAACGGAAACATGCAAAATATGACTTTAACAAGCCATTACGTGAAAACTATGAGAGATAAAACAATTTCAATAGAGTCAAATTTAGTCACATTTTGTGTCTAAAATAAGAAAAAAATATCTGGTATAAATAAAGAATTAAAAAATGGTGATGAAAATTGCGGGATACCGCGCCCTTAATGCATTTGTGAACACGCACGTGAAAATAAAAATATTAAGAATAGGCTTATACTGTACGTACAATCAAGGGTTGGTAGGGCTATTGAACTTTGTGAATAATAATTTTAAATCCTTTAAACATAGTTAGTAAGTGGGTTACTTCAATTAGCTGTAAGTGGTTTTCTTATCGAATCATTCTGAACGAAAATAGACAACTTCAAAGATATCTGCAATGGATTAACCTCTTATTGAACCTAGCATCTGTAAGCAGTTAGAAAAACTGCGTAACTGTCAAAATTTACGCTGTCGGCAGGTATTTTATAGTTGGTTCCTCAGTTATTTATTTCAAGGTCAAACGATTTAAAGGACATAGTTTTCATCGTGTGTTCCATACTCACCATACTAATGAATGCAACTTCTACGTAACATATTTACATAAACGAAGCAGAGTAAATACATACAGACTGGGAAATTTCGCGACCTGGATATAGAACAAGACAGACTTAAAATACGTGCAATTTTCTCTGATGTATGCGATTGGATAACAAGTTTCGGTCACACCCTGGAAACCTATGTTCCAATAAATATCGTTCAAAGGAATTATACCAGAGTCCCTGACTCTCAATTACTACGGAAACACGATTCTCACAAGGAAACCTGTTAATGTACAAATAGTCTGGACTCGAGTACACACTGGACAGTTCTGTGTCGATACTTGAGGTCATTAAACTTGAGAAATCATTATGTTTCTATAAATGCACGTTGAATAAAAAGCTTAGCGCTATATTACAAACGGATGCACATAGTGACAGAACTTGCTTTATTTGACCGTCCTGGAACATACCATGTTGTGTTATACAACCAGTACTGGTATTCGAACTGTAATCGTAAACAGCTACCAGCATTAAAATGTTGTGCCACATAAACTAACGCTAAAAAGTTATTTGAAGTCTCATTTTTTAACGTAGGCAATAAAGAATTTAGAACAGCAATATTAGGTAACGAAATTTTTCTACTTTATGAGCAAATATTTCGCCAGTCATACAATACTATACAATTGTATCAGTAGCGCCGGAATTAAATGTACAAAGTTTTGGCGTCACGGATTTTTATTTTGGCGGAAGGTAGAAGACGAAAAATATTTCAGACCCGTGCGGTCTAGATCAGTGACCCGATCTAGACCACACGGGTTAATATTTGTGTTTTATGAATTACATATTAGATTATATTCTTAGTTTATAGGCGATGATTCACAAATGTTTTTAAAAATCGTATTCAGAACTATTGACAATTTACACAGAAGCTAAGTAATATATATTTACATATGCACTCGAACTTGTTAAATAACTGAATCGTACAGTGTCGAACGTTACCGGGTTCAAAATGTTATGTTTCAAAACACAATATATTTGAAAAACAAAAGTTATAATAGATTTTCTTTAGAATATCGTATTTTTTATTTGTTTTATAAACGTTTCCTAAGGCTAATGTTACATTCTGATAATACGTTTGACTGAAAAGTACGCGAAATTTATGTAGAAGAAGTTAATGTATGAATAGGTTGGACTCATTTTCAATAATGGTCGATTATTTTTATTTTATTTTCTTGTTTTATTGTTGCTTGCAAGGTCTGCAAGACTTTTAACAGGGATATTCTACATTTTGAAATGAGACACAAAATTTACATCTTTCTTCATTTTGTAGATTATGTGCCATGTAACATGCATCTTTCCTTTGCAATTCCATCAAATTCTGATATAGCATATAACCTGACAGTAACAAAAGTGTTAGCGATTTTTTTTTAATTTCTGCAATTTAAAACATACTTGCACTTAACCTACAATTTTATTGTCTATAAAATTTGCACTTTTACGTAGGAAAATTTTACTGTTCGTTCTGTAAAATTCTTCACATTAAAAAATCCAATTCATTAAGTAGCTGTTAGGTTTTTCAGGCAACATGCCCCTCAATTGCAGGCCATGTGATACTCTCTAAATAATTTACTTAAACATTCATTTCACAACAGGAGCGCATACAACGGGGGAGCGAAAATGTTTAAATAATACCTATATTGAGTGACTTTACTTTCGCAAGAATGTGGTAATAATAAAATTTAAATCGATACATTACAGAATTGCGCTTGAATTCGTCCTCTGGGATGTTTTTTGTTTGTGAAATAGACATGGTTTCTTACAACACACTCAAAATTATTATAAATTACTATTACAGTTGCAAAAATGATATGAAGCTATTAGCATCCTGTGATGTGCTACATTTTACAATTTACTACGTTTGTGCTAGAAATTTCATGTAACAACGAAACATGTATTTTTTTCCGTTTTTCACGTTAAGGAAATAATTATTTGTTATTGCGATAAGTGTGACGGCGTCGTGCATGGAAGTAGAAATGAACGGAACCTGAATTCTCGAATAACTTGGTTTTGTCGTGGGCTTGTAAGTAACGGTTTTGTGTTTATATTAGAATATAATGTGCACACACATTTATGTGATTCGTAGCGGCAATAGTGTGTGTCGTATGAATTAGAGTCGCTGCAGAAAAACCCGTATTATATAGATGTAAACCCGCGGGTATCATCGTGCTAATATTATAAATGCGAAGTGTGTTTGTTGGTTCGGCCTTTATTACCCAACAACGGAGTAACATGTCGACATAATTGTCGAATAGAGATGTATTATGAGACGGAGAGTGGCCTATGCTCCTTTTATTCCGGAAAAGACACGGTTCCTGAAGGAAAGTTAAGGAACGTAATTCCGTAATTTCCTCTTCATGCTGAACTGGATGAACGTAGTTTTATGAAATTAAGTATGAAAGGGTCTTAAGCATTGGAATAACCCAAATGATACTTTTTACCCCGAAAAAAAATGCATGATTCCTATGGGATAGTTATTTAGCATTCACCATAATTATATTATTCTCTCTTTACACTAACACAGCTAAACGTTTTTTAATGAAACATTTTACAGATATTCTTATATCCCAGCATAACACATAAAATACATATCATCGGAAAAATGCACAGTTCCCTGCGGGATTTACATTTAGCCGAAGTTTAGTCAACTTTAGTTTCTAAGTGTGTGTTTTTACTTTGTCTGTAGGTAGTAATGTGTAAAATTACGACATCATTCATACTTTACATTAACACTAAGCTCCGTAGTAGTTATTGTATTAGGATGTGTTTCCTGTGTACTATCCAGAACATATTATTCTTACTTATTACACTTACTTAAATACACAGTGGCCTGAGCTAAACTAAGTATATTTTTACTGTATTTATGTCCACAAGGTGTTTTTATGTGGAGTTAATTAAAGTAATACGCAATTGTATTCTGAATGTTTATTCAAAATGTCACAGTTTTAGTTATATAATACGCGCGGGCAAAGCCGCGAGCAACGGCTTCTGTAATTGTAATATGAATTTTACTGCATTATATAATATAACAACATATAAGTGTACTGTGAAACATGTCACGTGGATTCTGTTGTTTATTTCATACTAACGCTTGACATATTGCATCGTTTACAATAGCATCCTAAATGGTTTGTAGTTTTTCTCTGAAGTTTTTTGTAAATAAAGCATCAACTGGGCACAGAGCATTGTATCTCTGTTGACAAATGCTCCATTATATTTTTAGATCCACGCGAGTGAAGCCGTGGGTAAAAGCTGGCTTATAATAACTAAGACTACTGTTGATTATCGCGGCTATTCAACACCCGTGTATTTACTGGGTAGATATTGTAGATAACATTTTCAGAAGCAATATAAACCAGATGTAGAAAGTAAGCAGGGCTATTTTTAGTGCTCACTTTACTCCAAACCGCCTATACCAACGTACTGTGTTTCGTTTAACTTATTTAAATTCGAGAGCTACTTATAGCCAATAATTATTTATATTTTGTAATATGTGTCACAATGCAAGGCATTTTTAGCTCTGAAATCGTACCTCAGATGTCCATTTCACCATTTGTACTGTAAATTTTGTCTTTCATTGTGTCACAGATAACAACGTATTAACAGTTATTGCCCGTAAGTAGCTATACAATTTTACTGAAGTTACATATGACACAGAGAATACGTAAAACATGGGATTTTTCCGGGCAGGTGCCAAGAAGGAACCGTGCCGCGCTGCGCCGCGCTGCCATAGTAGAGCGACAGGCGCCCTCCTGGCATAACGTAAACTCACACGTATTTATTCGAGCTCTCCCCGCTTATCTGGGCGGGCGAGTCACCCACACAGGCCTTCATTGCCGCGGCCATGAGGTATATCTCATATCTCGGCGTGGATAGCGTCTACGGAATTTAGCTGGAGTGACGTAACCCCCTTCTCCTCATCATTAACAGTAGACCCTTTCATTTGCCACCATGGAGACTATCAACACCTTCACCGTCGAATATCATTCACTGCAGGCCAGCTGGTTGCTGTGAAAGTGTTTATATGTCCTCGTTTGTTTTATACGTCCGTCGTATTCATAAAATGAACGGTCCTGTTAAAGGGGTAACAACGATTTTCTTGCTTTTCGTTGGGTATTTAAACTATTTCTTAAACTGAAAATATCTTATAAATGTTTTAACAGTCGACTAGTATGAGAGTGCGTTTTGTTGAGAACGTGATTTAAAAAACTTAACTGCATGTATTTTGAGCTATTTTTTCTACAAATAGATAAAATATTGTTTACGAGTACCATGATTTATAATGCAATTATAGTCCGTATTCTGTGAGTCAAATAAACCTGGTAGTTTGTAGAAACGTAAACAAGTTCCTCATACATTAAAGGCCAATAAATAATAATAATAATAATAGTGTTACAAATGTGGTGATAATTTTTAAATTTGAACCTACATCAAACTTTTTCTTTAATTTATTCAGTGTTTCTGCGGCTAGGACAGGGCAGGTCTACCTTATGGCCGGGGATGTAATGCTTTGCGAAAAGCTTGAGCACCTAGTACTGGAAGCCTCCGTTGAGCTGCGCTGCCGACAAAGCATCACCAGCACGCTACTTGGAGTGAACTAACTGTTGATGTAAGTGTTGTCGAGGAAAATGGTGTTAAAAGTGCTTTACTTGTTCAGAGTTGCATATTTTTCAGTGTTTTCTTACTTCGAGTAGAAAAGGAAAAGAAACAAAAGTCATGTTTTTACCATAAATTTATATTTAAAGTATAAAACAATTTTTATAATTCTGATGAAAGCTCATTATTTCAAAATGATTACGAACGTTGTTTTTTTTATAAAAACGTATGTTAAATTAACACGCAAGCTTTAAATTTATATAATGAAGACCGAAATTAAAAAGCGAAGTATGAATGAGTATGCAACATTGGCAAATTGTTACCAAAATATACTGTAAGATGTTGCACAATGTATGCATTAAATATTGTCCTTTGACTTTCCATGATAATAGGAATAAAAATGTTCATAATAACAAATTATTCATGCTACAACATATATGCCACAAGAAAAGGTATCCGCAAATTCAGTTTTTAGTTACATGTATTTCCTAAGCTGTCGAAAAGAAACAGATAGTAACGACCCACACACAAAAACCTTACCTGCTGTGCTGTAACTTGTTCTGAAGTTCTTTAGTTACTCGAATAGCTATACCAATAAGTTTCCTAGTTCCCTCTGATGTTTTGTGCCTGTTTATTTATGTTAAATAAAACGTTTACCCAAATAAATAATTTTGAAAATTGCACACATGCAGTATAAACCAGCAAAAATGTATTTGAAAATAAAGTGAAAAATACACGAATGTTGATTGTTTAAAAAATTCAGAAGATTAAGAATTTATAATAGATTAACATAATAACGAAAAAACTCGTATGTTTCGCTATTACAAACTAAACATAAAATCTTAACAACAGAGCCATATAGAGAGAAAGATCAGTCTGCAATAAAAATGATTAGAAAGCAACAGATTTCTCTTAAACTATCCTTAAATCCGCATCGTCTACGTTGGTGTAAACAGATGTGGCCGCCTGACCAACGCCACCCCTGTAGTAGCAGTGCCTGATTAGTTGCATAACCACACTGGCGCTGGGGAATGTCACTCCAATCTACCCTCTGATACGTCGGTCATTGTTTTTGGGGAAATGGTTGACCGGTGGGTGTTTTACCAAGGCGACCCTTTTTGTTGTTTAACACATGTTCTTTCATAAACAACCATCAAATCAAGAGACAACATTGCGGGTACGAAATGCCATGCGATCGCAATTTCGCATACCTCATTTTCCAACAAAGGAGGTTGATTCATACCAATATCATGTCGTCGGAAAACAGGTCTTTTTATCCTCCAACACGTATCCTTATGCTTTTTGCGATACCTCCAGCGGTTTGTGATGGGTTCATTAAAATCGATTCTGCACATCCATTTTCATGTGGTTGTAACGCCCTTAATATGCTTCTCCGGCCGAACTGTTAAATGTAAACCATACCTTATTTTACATAAGGAATCACCCCACAAAGTTTGTCGGTCAAATTCATACTCATCCTGTAGTTGCACCATCGGAAAATATGTCATATTATTGCCCTGTGAAATCCAGAATGCTATCCGATCATACATTTTCCATTATTTTAGTTAGTTCTTATTTTACAAATGACTTAACTACTTCATTGACATAGAGAGAAGAGAGTTAAGCTTTTTTTCTAATTTTCTACAAATGTGTCTGAATGCAACTCGCAGCGTTGAACAGCATAAATAAGCTTACAAAATAGCTGGTTATCATTTTCTGAGCTTTTTAAAGAGTCGAATGTCTAGTAATCGATCTGGCTTCTAGGCCTGCTAGTAACTTAGTTTTGCTCAACTTGATGGAAGAAATTTTCTTCAAGGAACTTACAACTGAGATTCTTCCCATAATCGTCAAGGTTTTCAAGAACCACTACCGTGACAGAACTTGCAACAGTATGGGCACGGAGAGAAATTAGTTCGCTGCCGAATTGTTCAAAATATGTTGCTTTCTTTTTCTGCCAGACTAAATTCCAGTTAGTACTTTTTCTTATGGTCAAAACGTATCAGGTAGAAGAAAGTTAATGCGCGCTCTGTTGAGATTCTGTCTTTTACTTAATTTCTATCATAATGCATTTATTTATGTTCTGTAGCAAGCAGTATTAGTAATATTATTATTTCTGATTATTTCTGACACTAATAAACCTCGTATTAAAAGTAGCTGGAATCGAAACATAGTCTCAACCTCATGATAAATCTTTGAAACGATAAATAATCAGCATCGCTGTATTCAGGCGTTACGTTTTGAAAAAAAAAAAACATTTGCATTTTGTCGGACGGTAAAATATAACTTTCATTACATATCTGCCTTTAAATTCGGAGATTGTTAGATAACTCTGTTCCACAATCTGGATGTGTGAATTTCCGGTTGTTCATCAAGGTCTGCAGGTTTCATCAGTTTTGTACTGTAAAGTTTTAATATAATCGACATAAGGAAAATATACTAAACATAGGCATGCAGAAACGCAATACAACGAACAACAAGTGAAAACACTATGCCTGGCAAATTGTGATTTCTTCGTTAGCTTGTTCTTTGATTTCTGTCATTATAATCTGCATTGGTACGTAAGATGGACATGCAGCTGACGTGGTATTTTCCTCCCAAAGCCATGACATATTTACCTTCCAGTATAGCATGACGATTTATGTAATATGTTAGTGTTTTTTTCTATAATACTATATTTATCGAGTGCCTGTAGCTGCATGTTTTAGTAGGTGGCTGCTTACTAACAGGACGTTTACTGAATGAAAACTAGTATTTTCGGTCGGTTTTGGAGCAGGATGAGACGCATGACGTGACTAGCGTAACTTAAGTTTTGACGATTCCCATCGTGATTCGGCTTCATTTTCAATTGAGATTTTCTGTTTACATGGTTATAACAACGAATGAATAGTAACACATGTGCAAATAGCCACAAAACTAAAAACATGTTCCTACCTTATACCTTTTTCTTAGATAAAACTATATTGCTATAAAAGTACTGTTTGTAAACAGCTTTAACTTACTTATATATTTTCATGGTTTTCAAAATAGAGATTATATTAAATATTTGGCTCTAAAATTCTGTTTCTACTCACACTATTTTATGGTACATTATTAATTTTAACATGACTCGTATATTTCAAAAGTATCATAAGAAACTTTATTCATGAAAGTATTGATATTTTACGTAAATTTGTGCACTACAAGTACTTCAACATTGCTGTTGCTATTATTGTATCTTGTATCCAGGATTTCATTAATTTGAAATACAATGCTAAGTGTTCAGCTGGACAGATGGTTTAACCACGCTGATGTCACAATAAGCCATTATTTATACCAATCACCGGAGAGTCCTCTTCTAGGAAGCTGAGCCTGATTTAACTTCGCTCTCCGGCGTGATAAGTTTACCTGAAACAAGTGTAACTACTAGTTACTCGTATATGTAAATTACATTAAAATAGGTTCTTTGGTAGAAACAGAGAAAGTAAAGTATAATTATATACATGCAACTTTTAATCAGTTCGTTCAATACAAGCATTTCGTAAATGAAAATTATAATTTTTATATTTGCGTAACTAAATTATTATTAGTATACGTTATTTGTCATCGATATTTATCCGAAACCATACAAAAAATGACGCTAACGTATGTATGCCAATTTAAAAATTTGATAATACGTTTTGGAAAATGGCTGCCGTACAGGTCTGCTGATCGACATTTTTGAGGATCCCTTCCTAAAATTTTCTGGTACGAACTTGACATAAACGTGTTTAAAGTGGCATCGCTTTGTCATAATTTTTCGGATGTCTGTGCGAACTAACTACACTGTAAAATTTTGTTATTTTAAGGCATAATAGTATATTAGAACGTGCTGTGGCAATTACTAATGGTTCGCCAGAGATAATACGTTTAAAAAAAAACATTGTGAATGTATCGATTTCAGCTGTGGTCAAATTAAGTAATTAGAAAACTTAACAAAAATTTAAAAAATATAATAATTAATTGGTCAAAAAATTTCCTATTTGTCATTACCTCAAGAATACGTCGCTAAAAATAATGAGAACACGCAATTTATGAATAAGGACTTCTTTTAATAAAGCATTTCCTTCCGTTTTGTTAAGTAAATGGTAAGCTCGCTGTCCTGGACAAGGTAGGCTTACCTGCAAACATCCTAGAGATGTTACTATATCTTTGTAGTTTATCAGTAAAATTGTACATGGAACACCTCCCTCTTGAAGCTGCAGGAAGATGGTCACTTATTAGCAGAGCCTTGCACCAGCAGCAAGACTCGTGACAATACACCTTCCGAACATTTCGGCCAGACGGTGTTTCACGAACAAATATGCGCGGATAGCAAAAAGAGAAATGCTGAAGTTAACATTGCCATTGGCTGTATTTGATAGACTACATTAGCCTAGCAAACAGTGTGAAGAACACACCACAGTAAACTTAAAAGCGCTCCTATAGATGTCACAATTGGGCCACAGTTGGCACAGTGACCAGGACACTTGTCTCCCACCAAAATGATCTGGGTTCGATTCCCTGCAAGCTTGCACGTGATAATCGAGACGGACGATGACGTTAGCTGACGGGTTTTCTCGAAGATCTTCTGTTTCCTCCACCCCTTCATTCTGGCACTGCTCCATGCTCATCTAACGAGAGCGGAGCCCTAATAAATCAGACTTGAGCAAGCGTCCGACGGACGTACACTAGGAGCGACAGCTGGGCGTGTTCTTGTATATAACACACACTGAGGGTGGAAACCAAGGTAGACATTGTCTGGGAGGGAGTATCTGTGAGTGTAGAAGAGAAAAGGGAACAGAAAATAAGAAAAACCCTTCGCTTTTAGTCAGGTTTTCTCACAAATGACAAGTTACTAAAAAGTTTATAATACACAGTTGTATTGACAAAGGATGCATCTAGGTTACTATAAGTAAATTATTTGTTTAACAGCATAATATGTACTATAAAAAATGGAGTTGCATTAATATATTTAGTTGAAATCTTTCTTTCTATCATAATCATATTGATATTCCAGTATCAAAACTTTGACGCTTGTTGCGAGTTTTGTCTCTGCTTCAAAAAATGTTATTAATCAAAATTATATTATTCTTTTATAAATTATAATAGTAAGCCATGTCGAAATGGTGCTAATCTATCTACTAGGGAGGCTCCTTAAAAGGGAGTGTTAGACAATTTTCACTAATTTTCTGTGTTTGAGCCATAACATATATTCTAATTGTATTATCAAAATTTTCTCTACAACAAAGCGTACGATATATTCTTAATAAACTGCTTGACATTTATAATAGTAGAATCTTTCATTAATTGGTCATGCAGAATCATTGCAAGGGAATTCTTTCAAGTTAACCTACAATTCACTTGCAATTATTCTGCTCGAAAAAAATAATGACAGATTATATTAGTTTTTATGTCAAGCAGTTTATCAAGAATATATCCTATGTTTTGTCGAAGAGAAACAATTTTGATAATACAATTTGAATAAATGTAACGGCTTGGAAACTGAACATGCAAGAAAATTGTCGAACATTCATCCTTAAGGGCTGATATACTGGCGCCGACGCCATGGATCTCAGTGGGCCCAAACATCCCCAACGTTTTCTGCACAGAGCACAGCTCACTCGATTTTTTCGCCCATTTATACAATAATTTAGTCACTACACCGATTCCATCCATACCGCTCCAAATGTGCCACTTTGTCACAATCGTCATTTCGTTTATATGTTGAGGATACACAAGGCACAGTTTACACCAGCAGATAATTATGTTGCAGTTGCGCAGTGCTGCACTACGATGAACTACACCAAATGTGCGGCAGAGAAACAAAGCTACTATGTTGGTGTTAGGTCCGGAAAGTAAAGTACGACACAGTTTGCTTCAGTGACGTTACTGTCTTGTTTGACTAGGCACTCCTGACATTGTTGTGAAGGAGCAGTATACCTTTGCAATAAACAAGACAACACAAATCTGATGGCTCACCAATTTCTGCCAAGCCAAAGTTAATGCATCACGAAATTAAGACACCAAGGAAAATGTGCTTTTCTGTGAATGCGGTTTTCAAGAAAGCAGATAGTTTTAATTGTATCGTGGAAAAAAGTAATTAGTTATGGTCGTTTTATGTTCACATTAGCCACGGAGAAATATGATGATTTTGTGACTCAATTACCATGAGAGACTCGAGAGTTGTTTTTGTCCGTCGTAATGCTTACAAATTGAAACGTTCAGCATCCGACAGTTCTTGGAAAACTACGAAAGTTTTAAAGAATTTAAAAAAATTAAATTTTAAAAATAAAAATAATAATAAATACAGCTGAGACATATGCGAAATGTGCTGCTCTACAAGATGTATTTTCTTTCATCTTCTAAATCATCATGCGCTCTGTACAGTATAGAAGATAAATAGTGAGTTACAGTGACCACACGTTGATGTAACTAAATAGACTCAAAATTAAAATACATCGTTTACATCTCGGAAGAAATACGTAGTACTACAAGCAATTCTGCCAGAACTTCTTAGACGAAGAAACCACAATTGTAGAAGAACCATATTTTCCACGACACACTGCATCCCGAAAAGATTAACAAATCCTGGTGCTATTGGATCACACCAGATCTACATTACACAAGAATACTTCAAACGTTATCATATAGATGTGTATGATACAGTGGAAGCATTTGGTAACGAGAGATAAGCATCTCTGGACTTTAGAAAGTTGAATTTGTAGAGAAATTGTGTATCTGCTGTGAACAAAGACATAAAAATCCTAGTAGAAGCATTAATTTTTCATGATTATTTGGATACTGTTAGGCTCATTTCATACCTTTTCATACTTGGCGCCACATAAAAAAAAAAGATAGCAAGGCATAACTTCTCTACATGACAAACAGAACTTCCTGTTCGAAGAGAGCGCTGTTCAAGAACTCCTGCCTGAAGTCAACAAATGTCTGAAACTTCTCTGCACTGTTCCTGTAACGACTTGCCACAAGTGAAGGTTCTTTTAGAACTCTTTGCCGCCAGAAGACAAACATACAATGGGGCACCTTGGACCTCAGACAATTCGTAAATTAGTTCATAAAATGCAACTTAGTGCGCAGAACAACTTTTGCTTTATTTTGAATTTTTATATGTTTCTGTTTTATATTGTCACTTACAGAATTTTATTAAAACTAAAAGTACTTAATTTTCATTTGCTACAGTTTTATAAAAATTAATTAAGGCCAGTGCAAAGCAGACAATATGAGAAACTCGTGTGTACAAGGTTCTTACAATGTCTCATAGCTATATTTACGTGTACAAATAAAGCGAGGCGCAGAACGGCAAAACATCAAAGAGGAGCAGCGTTCGATTCCCGGCTCAGGCCTTTCTATTTTCGGTTTTTCATGGTTTCCTTAATCGCCCCAGGCGAATTCTGGGACGGATCAATAACAAACGCCATGGCCGATTTCTTTCCCTGTGTCTGCTCTTGTGTACAGTGGCGTGTAACCGTCTCTTGAAACCTCGCTGTCGAAAAGACGTAGAGTCAAATAAAGATAACAATAATACATGAACAACGATCACCAAGAAGCCTACAAGCGCATGCTATCACAGACTGTAGAATTATTCACTTGGATGTTGAATCCAAAACGAAATGGTAATAAATATACGACAGGAACTGAAATGTACAAATTGACTCAATACTTTTGTCACGTTTGTTGTAATGGTTAGGCTATTATTGATTAAAAATGTTTAGTGTATTTTTATGTTATTGAATATAGGGTTTATGTTAATTTCGGCCTCAAATTTGATACGTTTGCTAATTGTTTTGAGTATTCGTATTTCTATGCTTCCACTGTTTCAAATAATGTTACATGTACCTATACTTCTTCATATAATTAGCATAAACGCTTTTATGATAGCCTACCGCAGAGGGTTCAACTTGTCCGTACATTAAATGGTTCCACTTTCTAAGTCGCTAGTCTCTCAATAACTGTAACCTTTAACAAGCAGTCGGTACTTCTGTGCTTATCAGAATCTCTCCATGTCCTGTATGTCGCTACAACCGCTTCTGTGTTAGACGTCTCAATGTTGATCAGTCAAATGCGATTCCGGCAGAACTTGTGGAGAAAAGATGCTGAGTGACTACGGCTGTATTGTTAATGTCGGTTACCATAACAGTTATTAAACCACAAGGTCGTTTTTACCCTTGTCTACCTGTCTAATTTTTTTTTTATCAAAAATGTGGTGTCTTTTGACAACAGAGTGTTTTGAGCATTAAATAAAGTGGTACAGAAGTATTTCAAGTAGCAGTGCAATATATTATCTCCAATTAATTCCATGTTACTAGATGTTGTGACTGTTTGGCGGGGTTGTGGTTCAAAGGTCAAGTACCCACTCGTACACAGAATATTTCGCCTGTGAACGCGAAGTACTACGTTCAGTGGTGTAAAGAGAGCTATCACTTACATGTACACCACCGGATACGCTTAAAATTGAGTGATGAATCACGCTATACCGTGTGTCAATATGGTGGGGTTTTGGGTGTGGCAGATGTGACGCATTATTTTATTTGTCGGGCTATATAGCGCCCAAGCTTACCAGATTACATGATTTGTCAATTGATGTACTGAAGGAGTCTATCTCACAAATTAGAATGAACTTAGTCGCCGAACAATAATTTGTCGCCGACTGGGCTGTTTACGATAAATAATAACTGCAATACAGGTTTAAAAGTTTATTTTTATTTGCTTCGTCTGAATTTTAGTACCATACTGAGATATATTTATGCAAATCCACTAACGTTCTAATTAACAGAATGACATTTCGATAAAAATATTTATTACAATGAAAATTTTTATGTTAATATAAAATATTGAATGGTAATCAGTGTATAAAACTTTTTCAGCAAAATAAATCTGTGTAGTGTACAGTTACTCTAAAAATACTTCAGCTAAAATTATTTTATGAAGTACATATTTGTAATCTTTAATGAAATAAAATTTCCATCTTACACAAAATCATCGACTTTTATATTAATTATAAATAAAAAAATTATTGAATACTGTGCTCAGTTTGCTATACTAAGAATATGTTGTGCAAATTAAATAAGGAAACTATGAGGCTTGATTATGTACTAAACTTGGAAGATAAAGATTATTATCATGTGGAGAAACTAAGTTATGTTATAGTACTAAGAGCCATGGCTATGACCAACGGGACCCACTCTTATTACATTAAGAACAATTCTTCGAATAACTCACGAATAATTTATCCATGAGTTTCTCAATATTAATGGAAAACCTATATATTAATTGATATACGATAGCGGAACTTGCTTTATGAACACAAAAAATTATCAGTTAAATGGTTATTTACTTCTTTTAATTATATTTTTTTTTTTCAGTATTATACCTTGAATTGGACATCAATAATAATGACAAAGGAATGTCAAAAAAAGACAAGTTTCTTACCTTGTGACTTCTGTATGTGATACGTAAACATAGAGTTACATTCATTTCCCGAGAAAACATTTAACCTCGAACAAGAAATTACCAGCGTAGCTAATAAGCTTATTTTGCTCAGTACGAGTATAAACCAAACCAGATTTTAAAATCTCGCAAATACAACTATAAATATGAAAAAAATATCTCACCTTACTCTCATGCTATCTTCTAACTTGATGTACCTACGACAATACAGACTTGTTAAATCAATGTTAGGATAGCGTAGTATGATTATTCACTTTCTATTCGCCCTGCAGTTCTTGAAGTACATGCATTAAAAATTATGTATTCATATTATATCTTCGAAATTGGCGAATGTAAATTACTAAGCTCAACATAAACCAACAACATTAACTTCACGTTACATTGAGTTTTAATAGATTTGCACGAGATTGAAGAAACTTCGGAAAATTTTCCTAAGATATTTCATGTGACACAACTGAATACGGTATGAACAAAATACATAAACCTAAAATAGCTGACCTTATATTACATGTGTCTCGAGTTATATGGAGTTCTTATTGATAACTATATTAGATATCTCACGTAATAAAAATATTAAAATGGCTGCAACTGTATAATTATGAACACATCATTAACAAAATACATGTAAGTCAATTTGCTTTACTTAGTACTAAACGTGTACCGAGTTTGGTGAAGCTCTGAAAAGTCGTTCTTCAAATAATTCATATGGTCGAAAAATTTTCAACTAGCTACCATATTTATGTAATGTACACGACATTATAAAAAACACCAAAGTCAAGTCATCTTACTAAGTACTATATTTGTACCATATTTTATGAAGAAAATATTGGTTAACGCCACACATACACACAGTCAGGACGCTGAACAGAGAAAAGTGTCTCTACAGTTAACCATAGTATGTTTATATGCGGCGAAGCAAATATTTATTTTATTTTCATCCAACAAAATTTTTGTTTGCTGAAAAATTCACGAAACACATCAGAAATGGATTTTTTGTTCTAACAAAATGTATGTAAACAGGACTAAACCTTCCTGTTGAGGTAACAAAATCAACCAAGCAACCATACATTTTGTTGAGTCAACGTTTACGTGGTTGTTACGACATATACACACATATGTAGAGTTGATTGTACTAAATAATTTTCTCTGTGTGATCTCATAAGGATAATTTTTCCTTCGGAAAGAAGTCTGAAAAATACTGACAGTTTTTTTATTTCAAAATACTTTTCTCGTGTCGTTAAATGTTATTTAACATTTTCGAAGAGGACGGAGTAGGGCCTAATGATGGAGGAGCTCTCATGTCTTCTTACAAACTATTGTTCTCGAAACGACGAAGGTGTTAATTTTTCTCATGTTGACATCCCTGCTGACAACAGCCTGAGCGCTAGACAAGCCTCTGACATGACGTCACCACGAGACCCGAAGGAATGGCGCCACTTCACGTTGCTATATTTTACTTCCATTCAACCAAAACTGGTGTAGCTGGTGTAGTAGAGTGGAGTTAAACTACACCACATTTCTGAGCTAGTGTAGCCACACCAACAGCTTTAACTGAAACTACCTCATTTTCAACCTGATCCGGCATAAATATGGGTAGATACAACTATTTTTTTCCGTATTGAACCGTATCTGATACATTCAGTAGATTATCCAGGGTAGAACGGCCCTTGCGAAAAATCAGTGAATATATGTGTAGCTTGTTTGTTTTTTCTGAGTGTACAGTGTGGTATCTTGCACACTGTGGAATAAGACGTGTATAGGAACGGGATAAGATAGATTTGGCCGCGCTCACACTAGAGGTCTTTAAGTATCCGAAAATATACTGGCTGTGTACTTGTAAACCGCGAGAAACCAATAGTTACCAATGTTACTAATCAGCGTACTTTCCTCTTACTTGATGCCATTAATTTGAAATTCCACTTTTAGTCTTAAACGTTGTATAGAACCTGGTAATGCTATATTGACAACATATATTTAGAGGTGGAACAAGACAATCATCAGATAAATAAGACACAACATATACGTGACTAAATAGTTTAGTATAGTAGTCACCCGACACAAAACATATACATCATAAATAATCTTCGATGTACAAAGAATCATATATTATTAAAAAACAAATAATGTTTAGGTTGGTGCTTGTTTCAAACCGAGATTTTTCTTTACGCTACTTATGCCCCACTTTAGTTTAACCAACAAAATTAACACGTATTTCTAATACTCCTTGACTCTTCAAATTGAACATGTGTTAAATATCACTTATTATAATTTGAATAATAATTATTGCTATTCAAAATTCAATAAAACATTTGGCAATAACATTGACCAAACATTAAAGTTTGACTTTATTATATGACTTGCTTCTTGTGAAGTGATACACAATGGAGTCGACGAAACTAACTTCAAGCATTCTGCCTTAAAGTTTTAGAAAACTTAAAACCTGAATTTAAAGTGAAGATGGTCGTTTGCTGAGAATCAATACTAATAAAGCGAAATTTTCTATAACACGCGATATAAAGTGTTCATTTCTAAATAACTTATCAATACATAATGCAGTACTGGAATGTCATTAAAATTAGAATATGGAAAATTTAAATGTCTACGTCAAACATTTTTAATGTATTCTAACGTTAGAGGATTATTCGTAAGTGCCTGTAAATTGTTTGTTCAATTATTTCGGATGTTTTGCTACAATACATTTGACTTTACTTAACAAAAAGGCAGAGGTAAAATCATATTGTATGCTTGTCATAATAAACTATCGGCATACAAATTAGGGGAGTTCTGCAGATATTGTAAACAAACATTACATATTTCAAAAGCTGACATTCTTAAGATTATTATACACACTTAATCATATCAGGCTAGATGATATATCTTAGTAGCAACAACTGTGTATAATATTTTACTAAAATCAGACAATATTTTCTCGAAATATGACTAAAAATAAACAACTAGAAGCGATACGTTACCTTTTTTTAAATGTTTGTGTAGCAAAACTTAAATAGGCTAGGTTGATATGTGTTCAATTAACCTACAGATATTTGTCACCTTCATTACAAAATGTATTACTTAAGCCGTTTAAATTACTCTCATTCGTCTTGCTTCCATAAGTACTATTCATGATGGAAATCGATCGAGCTGAGCTTTAATGTTTAATGTTGATAGCTTCTGAAATGTGGACTGGTAATATCCATTGCTGATTGATTGACTCCTGAAACACCAAATTTTGTTTAGATTGAATTTAATCTGCTTGAAAATATTGGTCATACAGCATGGACTAAGAATATACATTTTGTTAAAGCATTACATGTGCAGTGGATGAAATTTGACTTTGAGAAATGACATTTGTTTGTATTTATAAATTTTCTTTAGAAAGGAGGTTGAAATAAAATAAAATTACGAAACAAAATAGAACTTTTTTATATACACGTACATTCTCATCATATTTCGTAGTCGCCTATATTATGAGGTAGCTAAAAATTACTTCTACATTATTTTCAGTTTGTATTATTCACAGTTAATTAACCTGGAAATTATATAATTTCACAGTATAAATACATTCACATGATTTATTTACATGGACTTACAAATGTCTCCATACAAAAGAAGTATGAAAGTTCAGGCAGCTTACGTACAGCGCTCATATTTAGGTATACTGATGGTCCTTATAATAAGCTACATTCCTTCTTCGTGAGGTAAACCTACTAACCTCAGGTATAGTTCTCGCCACGATATTTGAAACTCTATAATTGCTGAGATATCTTGTAAAGTAAGGGAAAGTCTGCCAACGACACAGAGCTTCCACTCTGCTTACTGACACTTCCATTATCTTTCCTCGCTGTTTCACTGTCTGCTGGCCTCGTGGTCTGAGTGACACTTTAGAAGTGAACATTCTGAGCGATAAACAAGGCCTGTACTTCTCAAGTCCGGATATCAAGTTTCTTGGACTTACTGTCAATTGTTCCTCTGGCATGCTTTACCCTACAAACTATTGCGCTGCAACCTGCAGTGTCGCTAAGCTTTGCATGTCCACGTGGTTGCAAGCGCCCAGGCGTCGTCCGTGCATAACTCTTCAGTTATATTACAGCATGTCATGTTGAAACAGATTATTATCACCTACTTTTAACCAAGAAATAGAATAAGGCCTTCTAAATGATAAAAAAGTATTACATGATGATGTCAATATGTCACAGATTTACCAACGATTTGTGCTTATTCTCTGTGCATTGTAATCATTCCGGTACTGAATTTTAGCGGATTTCATTTGTACGCTAATAAGGAAAGGCAAAATGATTGACTTGTAAGTAACTCTGTAGTCACTGGCTTTTGTTTATACTATGGTGAGGAGTATCCCGTAAAAACTGCTATAAGTTCAGGAATCGACAAGTGTTAATATCATGCTTATAAATAAACGTTCCGACGTAAAATAATGTATGTGAATTTCACAACTAAACTTCAGTGGTGATTCCGCACGAAAAAGTAAGTTTTGGAATATATGGGGTCTATTCTAGTGAGTATTAAGGCAGTAATGAGACATAAAGATTCGCGTTTAAAATAAGTATTTTGGCAAAATATGAGAAACGACATGGATTAAAATTATGATTCAATGATTTTTTTTATTATTACTGAGATTTAATGATTGTAAATAAATCACGCATCAAACACCACCCTTTCAGTAAAACAGTTGGGGAGGCCATCCCATTATAGCATACAATTATTTTCCCGCCGAGTATTGAGACTATACCCAACTTTTTTTAGCAGTACATCGTAAATTTAAGAAATAACATTCTTGTTGCAATAAAACTTCACACAACTCTTTCTGTGACAGTAATTGAACGCCTTGTATGTAAGCAGAAAGTGCTACTCTCGCCAAATAATTTGCTTGTTCAACGCATCTTGCGCTCAGAAAAATGCAACTTGTGATGCAGATCACTAAGTTCATGTCGCAAAAGTCAGTCAAATAAAAAAATAATTAGGGGGCGCCCGGTAAATTTGGCAATACCTAGGGTTTCGTAAATGTTTCCAAGAATGTGAGTTTATTTGTAGCAACAGGAAACTAGGACGGATAACTCCCAGTGCAAGAAATCAAGTTTCCCAAGACGCAACTGGCAATACGATGTGGCTGAGGCACTGAAAGCGAGGAATACGAGCACTGAAGAAAGCCAATATAGAAGAATCTGGTGACTTTGGGCGGAGAAGAGCCATCAGCTGTAAACAATTCGGTGGTAGAACATTTTGATAACATAAAACATAAACCGAATAATCAAACCTCTATTTCTAAAAGACTTGCTTTGAATTTTAAAAATACTTCGCAGCCAAATGCAGCAAAGAGATATTATTAATAACTGTCGTGCGAACATTGCTTATCGTTTTGGAACGAGGGTGGCCAACCTTTGTAGTTATTACACACACGTCTTGGGGTGGATATTGTAAGGCGTAGGCTATAAACTGACGAATATTTATCTTGTAGCAAGTGGCTGGTACACCTCAGTGTTTTTCAAGCGTGTGCGACACACCCTTCAACACATCAGGTTATTTAAATTTTTGGTTGGTTATTCCTATTATTTGAATGGCATGGTAGATGTTTGAAGAATTACCATTTTCCCCCGTAAGTTACCTCAGGTTTTTTAACACTGTCCACAGAATCGTGGTATAACTCTATGCCGTTTGCAGTTACTTATCAAAACCCAAATTTTTATACTCGTTTTAAGGCCTTACACTCGACTACAAAGGCTCAATTTACTTTGGCTATATATTACACATGCATATTTTTCACTATCTTCCTCATGAGGAATCACCTGTTGGCACTAAATTCCCTTACTTCCGGTACAAACCATTAAAACCATGATTTTTTAAAATTGCGAAACTAAATTTCACGTATTTGATTTACATAGTTCAGTTTTGAACAAAAAGGCTAAACACGTAAGTAATTTTGATGGCTGTTAAATTTTAACTGTTTTTTCACATTTTATGTTTCATTATTTTCATTTGTGCATTCATTCACGAATACTTAATAGTTATATGTTATTTTTTTTAAATATTTAACACACCTTTTGACGTGACATTTCGTGAGATATTATTTCACATCATTAGTTACCACGGGGCCTATTTTGAAACTTATATTTATACGATCTATACATGAAAATAGTTACTGGGTAACTATCTTTATGACGAGAGTCCATGTTCTATAGTTAAAAAATTACAAAGTGAATGTCTTTCAAAGGTCTCTTGATTCAATTGTTATCAAGATCGGCTCCTATGGTGTTGTTATGACGAAAGTTAGTGGAAATTGACGACATTGTTAAGTTGCATTCTACGCGCGGAAAAACAAATTTAACTCGAATGTAACTGGGAAGTAGACAGAAATATTACACCATTTTGTGCTCCCTTAAATATGAAAAAAATTTGAGAAATTAGAGTCATATAAATCTTAAATTGTACTGCCGACGCAAACGACAAATTGATAAATACGAGCGTGTTAGAAATGAATGAGAGAGAGGGAGAGATATTCGTCTGCACTTAACATCGAGGTCTTTAGCGCTGCCGAGGTGTGACATGAAGTGAGTATGGAACAGCGCCGGAATGAAGGGGCGGGGAAAACGGGAGATCCCTGATAAACCCGCCGACCAACGGCATCGTCCGGCACGATTCCCACATGCGAAAATCCGGGGACCGACCGCGCCGAGAATCGAGCCCGGACCGCCTTGGTGGAAGGCGAATGGTCTGATCACTCGACCACCGTGACCCCTTAGAGGCCAATGAAATGGACTTCATAACTTTCAATCGTAATTCTAAAAGTATTATGCATATATATATATATATATATATATATATATATATATATATATATATATATATATATATATATATATATATATATATATATATACACACACACTCACATGAAGTGCATGCACATCCTACAGTATTGCCAACCATGCTGAGATTATGTTAAAGAGAGGTATTAGAGAATACGACATAAAGATAGTTACGATTGGCATTGCTGTTGCTCTCGGAATATAGTCACAGTTTACGATGTTTACGTCTTTATTGAAAGCTCAAACGAGAGCCCTCTGTCTGGCAGTTTTGTTTATAACCTTCTTCTCCAGGTTGGCGGATTTTTTAAAGGAGATAAATAATACAGTTTTAGCTAATTGTGTAATTAACTAAATTCTGGTTGGTTGTATTTGTAGTCGAAACCGTAAACTGTTTTGTTTTGAAAAAATAGCTATCATGGCAAATCCAGTTTTACAAAATTGTCAAACAGATTTTTGACATCTGCTCTCGTTTAAGCTTTCAATAATAATTATGTCAAAATAGTATAAACAACAAATCATGGCCTTAACAGTAGCAATGCCACCTCACAGACACTCAGAAATGTGCCTCTTTGCTACACGGCGAATCGTCGACGGATTAAATAATTTCTGAAATGTAGTTCCAGCGAAATTTACGTAACGATAGCAAGATAAATTTTATGAGTATCGAGTCAAATAAAATTTAACCTTTTAATAACCTTTTCTTTAAAATAAGTAAATTTTTATTAAAATTATGTAAGTTACAAACTAAAATAACTTATATTATTAAGAGTTCTGATTTTATATTATGCCTTTCTGGAAGTCATATAAATATATTAATCCTCTTTTTATCCGTCCTTTAATATAACGTAACGTTTGGCTCGTCTGACTTTGAATAACATTGAAGTATTCATAATTATTTACGAGTAAACCTATATGACATCATGAATAAACAGGTTTATTGAACACTTGTACATGACTGATATTCGACACAACTCCACTAAAATGTCAGCATGGTAATAACTCGGCTAGTCGTGAACCACACTTACGTCTCGGGAGCACAAAAGTGGTTCTTTGTTCGACGCTGATCGGGCAATTTCTCCAGGATTCACACCACCACCCTTCACTCGCCCCTTTCTGCGCAGATCTCTTCCCCTCCTTCACCACGTGATAGTTTTGATTAGTTCAGGTTAGTTTAAATTCAAGAAATGATGTGCGCTTAATAGAAGGCTGGCTATTTTTATGTTAGAAAGGGTATTGCCGTAACAATGTAGTTCTTTTTCTAACAAATCAAGCCTGAGCGAGGTGACGCAACGGTAATACGTTGGACTCACATTCGGAAGGACCTGGGTTCGATCCCCGCGTCCAGCCATTCTGATTTCGATTTTCCATGGATTCTCTAAATTGCTACAGGCTAATACTGGGATTGTCTCCCAGTTCATGTCTTTGTACCAAGCTATGTGTCGCCGTCTATAATGTCCTCGCTGTCGACGAGACTTAGCCCACTTACCTTACGTAACAAACAAACATTATATTAAAAGAACGTATTTTTTTTTGGCATTTAAACTAATCTAAATTAACTGTCTGAGGGGAGAGGGAAAAGAAAAGAGAGAGGTATGCGCAGTACGGGGAGCGTCAGAGCCGATCAATGCCGAACAAGAACCTTTTTTATGCTCCCGAGACGTGTGTACCACGGGGTCACAGGAGAGATTGTACGAGGGCAGAGGGGGAGGGACGTGAGACTCTACCCCCGGCAGGCGAGCAAAGTAGTACGTCATGAGGCCTGGCTACTGCCCGTGTTAATTAATGCCCTTAAGAAGTGTGGTGGGGTCAGCGAGGACCAGAAGACATAGAACATGCGTGCAAGAGCAGACTAACTGCCATATGACCACTTCAGCCAAGCGCCAGTAGAGAACACGTTTAAAATTTAAAAACAAGTGAATGGCAATATCAGCGCGCAGTTTAGCGTAAACAATCACTTGATCACTGACAGTAGAGTTAAGGGTGAATTTCGAAAACTTGTTTAGTAATCGAATTTCTGAAGAGAAAGAAAAGTAATGTTCAAACCAAAAGTATATTAAATTTTCGTCATTTTCTGTTGGATAAAAATTTGCTAAGCGTGCCGAAATTGGTTGCGTGAATATAAACAAATTGTTTATTTTTACTCAGTTAAGTTAAGCCAACAAATTCGGCTTAGAAAAATGGTTAATTAATTAATTTTTTTTCGTGGTATCATCATTTCAAATGTGACTTACATAATTTTTTCGTGTTACAAAAAGAAACTGTTTAGTTGTAATGAGCTACATGCAGGTAAACGTTATTTTCTGATTATATTTTTCTCTTATATCCCCCTAGCCTATAAGCGCAAGTGGCTGAAAAGGCGCTGGCATACAGAGGTCACCCCTTCATTTTATGACGTAATAATAAAGACAAAGATGAACTTTATACCACTACAGTACATTCTTGTAACGATTCTACATTAAGATTTTCATTTCCAATCGAACCGCAAAAATACCCATTTTCGTCACACGCTGTGGCTTAAAAATAAACTCTCGAGGCACACAGAGAATATGAAAAAGGAAGACACTCGTGTAATGTTCTTCGCTCTTTCTAAACAGACATTACTGAAGCACGCTAGGAAGTTTACAAACAAACATGTATCGGCCGAAGCTCTGCATGGCGGTGGGGCCAGGCGGCCACTTTAATTACTGCACACTTGTTGACTGATAAGCAACAGCATCATACTTAGTTGTTTTGCTTGTCTCTCAGCCACCCACGCCATTTATTTTGCACCTTCTACTGACATTGACCATGTTGGCTTTCACGTATAAATTACCGTCACTTCACACACTTCACTATACTCTGTTTAGAAAATTGCTAGGATAACTGGCGTACCTTTAATGCTTGCCGCTTCGTTACGTGGTAGCAGGTTAGTTTGTCAATATTCAAGTAAAATTAATAAAATATCACGTGTTTAAATTTTCGTAGATGTCCGTTTAAAAAGGTATGTATTGTTTTTATTTAAATCCATGTTTTATGCTTTTAAGGTTTGTGTGCGTGTGAAATTTCGCAATTTATTTTAATAAAAAGCAAAAATTTATACAGAACAGACTACATAACAATTAGACAATGAAGTAAGTTAAAAAAATTGGTAAATAAATATCTCTCACCCCCCTTGCATGAAAAACGCAATGTTTGCACGTCTTAACTTAGTTTATGCTTGCATTGTAGCCTATACAAGCACGCGCTTGTGCGAGCACACGATTTGAGTATGCATGTACAAATGTGTGAGTGCAATGACAAATGCATACATGTTTTAGATTGTTTACAATATGTTCGCATACACTTTTTCGGTCACCTGTTTCTTCTCTCAATCCTTGTTTCAAAAGTACGTTGTATCAGTTAATGCCTACTTTATTAAAGTTCTTATAAATTGTTGGGTTCAATGTACTTGCAGGAGCAGATGTAGTTAGTTCAGCGAATGGCAAACTGGCCTCCTTAAACCACCTTTAATAAATAAATAAATTGGTCGCTGAAAATAAGATGCACATAATATTATGTTTGGGGTTAAGACGGCACACTGATATTGCCTAGAGGTGTACAGAGGATTCAACTAAAACTTCAGTTTCTTAATGAACTTGTTAAGTATAATATGTACTGTACAAAACATCACGATGGATACATCATAGTAGTGGTTAGACTACTAGCCTCTCACAATGGCGGACGGGGTTCTACTGTAGGCGTGGTCGTTCCCGAATATTTTGCAGGACGTTTCCATTGGCTGGAGGGTTTCCTAGTGTTAATCAGGTAACGTCGTTGCTTCATACTCACTTCAAAACGCCCCGTGTCGGTTTTCAGGACGTCACGAATAAACGCCGACCAAAATCCTACCTTGCCAACAGGGTGACCACGTGAAGACCCCAAAGTTTAGGTTCTAGGTTTAATGCAAGAAACGTTTCCTTTGATAGATGTATTCAAGTACTGGCTGTTTCAAGAACCCGCAAAAATGAACAAGTTATTGGTAGAGAAATGCTTAGTATGTAGGGAGGAACATTTAAAGACCTAGCCAAAACATGTGTGAAGGCACCATCCCCGCATGAAGTGAGTTTGTAAAATTAAGGTGGCCAGGCCGAGAATCTAAATACGGTTCCAGTGTTTACGCCGCCTCGCTTAGTTACCAAAGTTCGCCCGGTTAACATGTCGAACTCTTTGTGAAGAATTATTGCAGTGTTCCAGACGTTCATAAGTTTCAAAGCCTATACTTTACCTCTAAATTAATACCCAGGTAGATTTCATTTTTTCCTATTAGATATTGCGTTTTATTACAGGCTTAGCCAGCCACTATTTTTAGTTTCACATTAATTCACTGAAAACACTTTAACAACATGCATTTAATTCTTGTATTTCCCCTTTTGGAATGAGAACGTTACCGCCATTTGGTTTAACAATAAACGTCAATCAAATCTTTATTATTATATACGGTATCAACAATTTTATGTTCAATACAAAACGTAATGGGTTGCAAGAATATTTCTAAAAATTAAAACAAACCTTATTCGTTAGAAATGTAAATAAGCGAGCAGAATGTTTTCAAAAGTATTGAAAATAACACTAAATCGTACATTAATTTTTTAATTGAAGATAAATGTCCTGACGGATAGAATACTCATTCATTGCTAGCATGTGACAAATGAAAATGGCGACCGGTACCTAACTGCAATTGCGTCCGTTAGGCATTCATGAGGAATTTATTAATTTTCCTCGCCCTTTCAGAAGGCTCTATACAGGACACGTGTTTGTTGACACATCATAATCACTGCAGGAGAGAATGAAAATGTCTTGCATAGCGACTTTCTGGCACGTGTAGTACAGGATCAGTTGTTGCCTAAAGCGAAACTATGTTTGTTACGAAAAGTTGTATTTGTTTGACAAAATTATTTTCTAGTTTCTTAACACTCTACCACGTATAGTGTGCAGTTTAACAATATTTTTATGCACCAATCCCCTTAATGGCGCGGTCTACAGCGATTTTCATCGCCCTGTTTTTATTTTTAATTTGTATCAGATTTTTTTTCTTATATGAGACACAAAATGTGACTAAATTTAGCTCTTATGAAAAAATTTTATCTCTCATAGGTTTCTCGCAATAGCTTGTTAAAGTAAAAATTAGCATGTTTCCGTTTTAAGGACTACACTAAAACCGACTGACATACCAAACTGAAAAAATTTACAGTGTATATAGACATCACAGGCTACAATGTCACGTTCATAAAAACAAAGAACATTGTTTTTTTCATTTAAATAAAACTGTTAAATCTTAAAATCAAATTGGAAAAATTCAATATTATTTTTAAAAACAAAAATATATTATTTTGTGGATTAACATAGCTGAATTTGTAGCCTTCAACATCGTTATTCACTGTGAATTTTTTCACTTTGATAAGTGAGTTGGTTTTAGTGCCGTCTTTAAAACGGAAACATGTAAATTTTGGCTTTAACGAGCAATAACGCAAAAACTAAGTGAAATAAAAAAATTTTGTAAGATGAAA
Organism: Medauroidea extradentata; assembly: GCA_003012365.1. Taxonomy (NCBI): domain Eukaryota; kingdom Metazoa; phylum Arthropoda; class Insecta; order Phasmatodea; family Phasmatidae; genus Medauroidea; species Medauroidea extradentata. The sequence continues at coordinate 74,492 of PNEQ01094725.1, forward strand.
ATATGGTCACATTTTGTGTCTAAAACAAGAAAAAAAAATTACCGGTACAAATATAAAAATAAAAACATGGTGATGAAAATTGTGATAGGCCGCGCCCTTAAAGATGTCAGTTTGACTTAAGGAATACATCTGGCCAAGAGCACACGCTCTGCCTTCAGTTGTGCCAATACTTTCGCAGTAGTTAAATCTGTAGTGTAGAGCAATTTAATCAACCCTCAAAAGTTTAGAATAGTGTCGTGTTTTAACTATGCTTGTCAACTATTTTTACAAGCAAATATTTCAGAATAAAAATGTAAAACGGATTTTAACTATGCAAAATAATAATTCTTTAGTACTACTTTTTGTGTAAATTCCGGCAAAACGGCGTTCTCTTTTACTTTAGCTTTCTGTGTATTGATTCAATGGCATCTAAATAATACAGTTTACATAAGTAACACACACATTTAGTTACAACAAAGTCTGAAATGGATATTCATAATTGAAGTGGGTTGAGCTACAAAAACGCAGTAGTACTTCTGTAAGTTACTACTTAAAATAATATATATTTTTGTGTTACTAAGCCTTTAATAATGTACTTCAATTTTATACGCATACGCGGAATATAGATTCCTATTGGCTTATCAAGGTTCTCTATATATACAGTGATATATCACCAGGGGCGTCATTTCAGGTTTTTCCAGGGGGGGGGGGGCAAGATTTTGTTTTCTGACGACAGTGACCTTGTTGCATCTTTTTTATTAATTAAGCATGTATAAATTAGATACTTTAATAATAAAACTTCAGTTTTATGTCCTTAAGTTAGCATTATTTACATTTAAAAATACAAAAAATATATTTATACACAAAAATTCCAAATCCAGGGGGGGGGCATTTGCCCCC